>CADEHL010001538.1:0-67500 GCA_902827135.1 Harpagifer antarcticus
GTGACAATCCCTGAAAGTTGTTAAACTCCATCGACACGCCCCCCGAGCCGAAAAACGCATCATCTGCAGGAAACAGCGTCTGAGTGCTTCTTAAGATTGAATAAACTATGAATGTTTCATATCCATGTAACGGGAAGATACTCAGCTAACTGATGATTTTTTTTTTTAGAAAAAACAAAAACAAGGCTGAGCCTCGGAATTACCCCTTTGCGAAAAAATCTTCAGGTCGTTAGCACAGAACTCTAGCTATACCGATCGATATACTTATTGGATCTGCACAAACAAGCTTAGATCATCCTGAGAGTCCACAGATTATAGAAATATAAGGATCATCACTGAGCGATCAGAACTCGTGACAGGGGAAGCAAATACAGACAACACACAACGTAGCTTTAGGTAGCACAACACGGAGATATGCTCACCTTTTGCTGTTATTCGGATCAAAAGTCGTGTTCAATGGCATTAAAACGAGAAAAAACGCGGCTGAAGGTTAATCCATAGGTTAATTCAATGTGTCTGTAACTTTGAAAAAATACTACACAATATCATTTAACATTGAACCTCTCCTGGAAATGCACATATTCTGTGCATTTCCAGGAGAGGTTCAATTTAAATGATATCGTGCAAAATGACAGGCTAAAACCCAGGAATAAGTGTTTGAAAGGCGGGGAAAAAGTTGTTTAAAATAGTCTGATACTCCAGGGCGCATTTTACAAGCCAGGGAAGGTGTCTGAATCCTGGGTAAACATTGTTTAAATAGTCTGATACCTGGCACTGTATCTGCCCCTGGGAACCTTCAAGGTTATATAAATGTTTTATTATGTATTTAATTATCATATGACAATAATGTGCAGCGACGCGGTCATTATGGGGAAAAGAACCCCGACAGGCTGATCAGGAGCCCGACGCCAAGCGGAGGGATCTAGATCGGCATGAAGGCACATTATGCAATGTGCACATTATCCCGCTTATTACACGGCCACATTCTCAACAAAGTAACGACATGACTCCCAATATTAATTGAAATGCTTTTATGGATTTAGAAAATGATTTTATTGATTTAAAAAATTTATTGATTTAAATTGACATGCATCCGCCAAGAAAAATAGTCCGTTGTTACCGTTTGAACTAACGTAGCAACGGCAGGAACTGCTTCCATAGCGTTTTTGAAGAGCTTTGATTACAGATTTGAAAACATCTTTGCTTGCTTTAATAGTAGCACAATTCATGATGTCAAACCTTGGAAAGTATCAAGATATCCCTGCCCTAATGCCAAAGTAAATGCCAACTCCGCTCTCCTGCAGGGGGGCGTGGTCAGCTGCAGCTCACAGAATCAGCCCCCTGCAAAAACAGGGCTGGAAAGAGCAAATAGAGCGAAATGAGGCGTGGCTAAAATGCAGGATCTGTTTGGTGTTTTGAAAAATATATATATATACTTTATATAGGTATGGCCCTACAATATATATGTTTCAAATATAGCATGATAGGTCCAATTTAAGTAAAGGTGAAAAAGCAGGGACTCACATGGCTGTAGACTGTTGTTTATTGAACATGTTACATCATCATTACATTTTCATTATAGTTACAAAGGGTGAATGATTCACAACAAAATATTAAAACAAAATGACAACAGTAAGTGGTTTAACATCACAATGCCTAACATACAGTACACCTGAATTCCTGTCAAATCTACTTTTTATGAGGATATGTTAAAAAATACATTTGAATATTGACCTTAAATATGCATGAATAGGCAGCACATAATATCTATGACATTTAACGGAAGTGTAATATGATACAATTTAAGGGAAATTCAAGTTAAATCAAGCATATACAATATTGTTGTTGTGCTTTATGTTGATCTCTATCTAATCATGTATCCCTTTAAATAAAGGAAACACAATCTAACATGGTCAACTTATTCTTTTTATATTTCAGCAGCAGGACCCTTCTTCAGAAATCTTAATATGACTCCTTTGATTTGAGGCAGACCCAGGCCATAAACTATAGGGTTATTGAGGGGGGGAATGATCAGATACGCTAAAGACAAAATAACTGCGATGCTTGGATTCAGTTGATCAGCCTCTAATCGAGACAAAGACACCTCGCAAGAGAGAGATGGAGTAGGTCATAAAGGACACGATGTGAGGCAGGCAGGTTTGTAACGCCTTTCCTCTGAATTCAGACGACCTCCTGCTGCAGACCAGCAGAATCCGTAGATATGTGTACAGGACGAAGAATAGGGGCATTAGGATGCCGGTCACCGTGAGAAACAGACCAACTATGTTGATCAGAGTGGTGTCCACACAGGAGAGCTGCACCACAGGCCAGTTAGAGCAGAAAATCCTGTGCAGTTTGTTTCCACACAGCGGTAATCTAACAGTAAGATGGAGACCAATGCCAATCGTAGACACTGGGTAGAAAACACCAACAAGCACAAGAACCTGCACCCATTTGAAGGTCATTTTACTGTGGTAGTGTAAGGGCTGACAGATAGCAATGAACCTATCGTAGGCCATGATGGTGAGGATGGTCATCTCACAGGCAGCATAGGTGTAAATAACATACACCTGAATAAAGCATAATGGACGTGAGACCAAATGAGAGTCAGAGAGGATGTCCTGCAGGAACCTGGGGAAGAATCCAGCTGAGCCATACAGAGAGTTTACACACAGACAGCTGATGAAAATATACATGGGCTGATGCAGAGACTTCCCAGGAACACTGCCAGAATAATGACCATGTTAGCAGAGACTATAGTCACATAGATGAACAGACTCAAGATGAAGAACAGGTATCTGAGGGGCCCAAGTCTGCAAACAGGGTCAACTGAAGTAGGAGGGTTCAGGCTGCCTGTTGCTCTTCATGTCGTGCTCCGAAGAGAGGAACAATACAGGACTGTTAATGAGAACTTCTTACTAAATGTCAGATATTAATACAAAATCAGCCTGCGTGCAATCTCCAACAGTTTGTGACCATGTTAAATAATAACATCTGGGAAAATCTCACCTCCACATACAGCAGTTCACAGACTTATTCAGGCGCTCTATATCTGCGAAGGAAGGGGGAATATAATGCACACAAGGGAAATGTTCAGAGGAAAATGTGGTAATTCAACACCTCCAGTAATGCAAACACACAATAAGCCTGCGCGCTGTGAACTACACTTCCTAACACTTGCACTTGACATATTGAATTTAGCTCAGTAGCTGGAGAAAAGAAGCACACACATGAAGGGCAGGAAAAAGGTCTCATAAACTACATGAACCAACAACATGTTAATTCACATTGATTTAAACATTAATTTCACAAGGTCGGCCTGAACAGAGAACACATTCATAGAAAAAACAGAGTTATAGAAAGAGAAGACTTAAGGAAAGGTCACAAGCAGACAATAATAATTCAGCTCATTGAAGTAAGTCAATATAAGTGAGAATATATTCTTCTTAATGTTAAAGACAGATATAGTGCACACATATTGCATGCAGACAGCAGTATACACAGTTATACAGTATGATTATCTATCTGTTGTCAAGGTACTACAATAAAAAAACATATGTTACTCATTTTAATATGAATACAAAACCAGCCTGCTTGCATGCATTGAATGGTAACATCTCCTAGGGTTTGTACGTGATATATTGTGCTGGGAATATCTCACCTCCACACACAACCACATGCAGCAAAGGGTCTGTCTCAGTTATTCAAACAGGAGTTCACAGACTCAGGCTTTCTGCACCTGGAAAAAAGGAGGGAATATCAAATGCAACATGTCCTAATTCAACACATACAATACTACAAACCACAAACCTGCATGCATGTGAAAACGTTCACAGTTGGACCTGACAATAGTACATATACATTCCAAGTAACTGAAGAAGTGATGCACACAAAATAAGACCTTCTCATAAACTACATGCAACCACAGTCCTGGCATCTCTCACTTATTCAAACAGTATTTCACAAAAAGAGAGGTGCATTCAAAGACCACTCGGTAAAGGAAGGAGAGGAAGACCTGAAGAAAGGCTGAACTGTGCCCCAGCCAGCAGATAGCATCATCACATTGAAGGATAATGAAAGTGAGAATATTCCACAACATATACAGTATGTTAATCAATGCTTGCATAAGAATAACAGATTCAATGAATTCAACACTTTCAGTACATCAGTACATTGAAATACACTCATACAGAATAACTATTGACTTACTGATTCACATGCGTGAAAGTGTGCTGTAGGAACATTTACATATGTTATACTTATATTCAGGTCAGCACGATAACCTTGAAAGCTTCAATATAATGAGGACACTATTAAAGAGATCCACAGTCTGTAGTGTGGTTTTACAATAGTTAGACAACTGAAACAAACAGCAACATTAAGTTCTAAGATTCAAAGTAGGAGCTAACAATAAAACAACGTATCTTACTCAGGCTTGTTAGTGAGAGCTTTGACATGATGAGATGAAGCCCCCCCCCCTGTTATGATCCACTCTGAAGAAGCTGGACACTTTATGTTTGTCTGCTGCTAGGATGCAGGACGTGCAACAGGCAGGGCCCAAAGGGATGTTAAAGCCACTCACAAACCAGACTGCATACTTCTTCTTTAATGTATGCATCCTACTTGTTGTTCTATATGGGAGTAAACCAATCAGAAGTGCAGCTGTAAGGGGAAATGTTAAAACCCCTCACACTTGTCTTCTGAATCAAAATATGCACTGGGACTCCAAAATCCTTAGTCTTGTTTTTTCACCATTATTGAATAATTAATAAAGTTCTAATGTCTGCAGTGAAATCTGTTCCAAATAAGTCAAGTTTCATATTAACTGACTTCCAACTCAATCCAGTGGGAAAAGCAAATTAGCATTTGCGAGAAAGTTGAACACACAATCTGATTTTCAAAGATGCAGTTAAGTGTGTAAATGTGAATCAAACCAAGCATATAGTATCTGATTGTTGTGCTCCAAGTTGATCTTCTCTAAGACAACATCAATTTAGATATCTCCTTGTATTGAATGTGATAGGAAACACAATCTAACATGGTCAACATATTCAACAAAGAAAACTCCAAAAAAATGGTTGCAAATAAGTCAAGTTTCATATTAACTGACTTCCAACTCAATCCAGTGGAAAGGTGACCAAGAAGGGGCAGCTGGACCCCAGTGGAGCAGGTGCAGGCCTGGGGTCAGTGCCCAGCTGTTTCAGCTCTGCTGCAAGCAGTCACAATTCAGGAGGCATCTATCTTCTGCCGGTCCGCCACAGAAGAGCAGGACAACGTCTGGACCAACTCATAAGAGCAGGGAGACTACATTTTCTCTCTTTGTACATAACAACAGTTGAATTGGGTTTGCAACCAATTAAAGAGGGAAGACAGGTGTGGCAGCGGGGTGTGGTTAGGGCGCCGGCTGCTGGAGTCTGGGCCGTCTCTCCCTAATAGGCCGATCACGCAGACTGCGTGGGGCCTCACCTTGCGGGGGGCCTCATCTTGGCGGAGGGAGCCTCAACTGAGCCGCAAATCGGCGCACCTATGCGCTTATTGCGGCACAATTAGTGTGGCACAGCATGTTTTCGCCGCTGTGAGGCTCCACTAGCAGTGCCATCCACACCCACACCTGAACATACACAACCCACACACACGCAACATTCACCACCACCGTCTTGGACCTAGTTAAGGAAAACTAGGAGGAGGGTCCAAGCACCATAAAAATGAAATACAGTACGTTATGGACCTGCGAGCAAAACTCTATTCACTGGGGCAGATATCACGGGAGAATTTGCTCCAGGCTCAGGAACGTCAGCAGCGCCTGTACAACAAGAGGGTCGAAACTGAGACAATTTCACCTGGAGATAAAGTGCTTGTGTTAGCTCTCCCATCCTCTAGCTCTAAACTACTCGCCAAGTGGCAAGGACCCTTCGTGGTCACACGACGAGTGGGGGACACAGAGTTACCACCTGAAACCTTCTTAAAGCATGGAGAGAGGTGGCGTCTGCTTCTCTGGGCCACCACGGTGATTGAGAGAGATGAGTTGGGACCGGAGGCAGGGCCGGTTTTTCGCATAGGCGACATAGATTGGTCGTCTAAGGCGCCAGATCTGGGGGGGCGCTGCGCTGGTAGCATCTGTGAAGGACAAAACCTTTTCGATCTTTGGGGCTCATCCTAATTTTTGGCCTTGATGTAACAACATTTATAATTAAGTAAATGTAACAAACCCTTTCATTCACCCCCGGTTACACTTTTCCTTGCCCTGTACGATGGGTGCTGTAAGTGATGAAAGTGGGGGATGTTGGCTTATCAGGCACCCCGCAGGCTCACAAAGCTAAAGTTGGCGAGTGAGCGGGGGAGCGAGCGATGGAGAGAGGTACAGAGGGAAGAGAGAGAGAGGGTGCACCGGTACTGGCGCTGTTGTTATTAGCATCTGGTGCTAGCTGCTTCTAACGGATATAAGAAGAAGAATGTGTTCTAACAAACAAGGGTGGAAGGCTGAGAGGCTCAGTGAGATAAAGGACTCAGAGACTTAGATAGTTCAGTTTAAGGCCCTAAGTTATCTCAGTGGGGCCTCAAACGTTTTGATCACAATTATGTAAACAAATATGTTGCACGGAAGGCACTCCTTCATAATTATTGTGAATAAACAAGGTTTGAAATCATTTCAATGTATCTGTAGGACAGTAAACGTCATCATCCACCGTTGAGACCTTGGGAAGCAGGATATGCAGCAGGTGGGGGCAGTGTCTTAGGTCCCTGAGGCAGGCGGGGCTCACTGCCAACCCGAAGAGTGTGCGGTTGGGCGAGGGAGGTGCGGTATCTGGGGTACCACTTGTGCGGCGGGCAGGTTGGCCAAAAGGGAAATCTCCACCTTTTTCCAAGGGAAAAGTTGTTTAAAATAGTCTGATACCTCCAGGGCGCATCACCCCCAATTTACAAGCCAGGGAAGGTGTCTGAATCCTGGGTAAACATTGGTTAAATAGTCTGATCCTGGCACTGTATCTACCCTGGGAACCTTCAAGGTTTATAAATGTTTTATTATTTATTTAATTATCACACGATTTTTAGAAAATCAGTATACACAATATACATAATACATAATAAACATAATAAAAACATGATTACCGGGGGCCCGGGGGCCATATTAGCCGTGTAACTTGTACGGTGCACCGGGGGAAAACGGCTGAGTCCACGGCCCCTATCCCTACATCAGGAGTATCAACCGGCCCAGAAGAAGAGGTATCGCTGCTCTCCGCCTCTGAGCCCTCTTCGGAGGTATCTGACGGAGAGTAGAACTCCTTCCTGATGCTGCTGCTGCAGCTGCTGCCGCCCTGAACATGGAGCGGATCTTCAATCCCTCCTTTATTCCAGGCGTATTCGCGTAGAACCGGTCTGCAGTGCTTACGTCGTGACACATAAACCTGGCGAGAATCGACCTGCTTTCTGGATCTTGGTGATTATCCTTCGATAATGTCAGCCAGGGCAGTGCGCAGGATTGTGAAGGTGACGGCTGTTTTCTAGCCCAGCATCAGCCCAAGCCCTCTTCAAGTGAGCGTTCAGGTTCCTGGAGGCGTGCTTCCCCGTTGTGAAAAGGAAGAATTCATTCTGAGGACCCCGACAAGCCCTCTTTTATCCCCATCCACCCGCATGACCCAGCTTAAACTCCTTCACTGTAAGCACCAGCTGTGCTTCGCCAAATGTCTTGGCAGTCTTGTGATCCTGCACGTGGAGGATGTAACCCTCAGCAGTGCCCCTTCGTGTCCGCCTCAAACACCTCAGTGTTGGTCATGTTTGCGTATACACCCGGACGGTGGCCCATACGGAGGCTCCAATGGAGGGTTGATAGCCATATAGCAGGTACTGGGTGATTGATGGGTCGGATTGCTAGCCATCAGGTCAAGGACATCAGGGATGCGCTTCTCATGCGGCGAGAAGCTCCTCCTGGCTCGCAGACGATCTAGCTTGTTCCTCTTTCACCTTAACTGGTGGACAGTTGACAGACTTTTCACGTCGTTCATGTTGGCTGTCACCTCTCTGATGATGTGGGGTCATATCAGACTGGGTGAGCCTGCGCCCCCGGAGTTTTGACTCAGACAATTACCTCAGGAAATGGTTCACATTCTTCAGGACAACAGCGATGTTGTGATTGCCCGGCCCCGACTTTGCACTATACTCGCTCCAGCCACGGACCCTCTTCCTTGTCTTTTAGGAACAGCCAGTCTGACAGCCGGTGAACACCATGGGCCATGAATACGAGGAAGTTCTTTATCGCTGACCTTGGACAGACAATTTTCTTCTGTTTTACTGTCGGTGCGACACTCTCACAATGATGCCTGTATGTCTAAATGTACGTCTCCATGCTTTGAGGCAACGTGATTTCACGCATGGTATTCCCCCGTCACTTCCCAGTGGACCAGTGAGGAAGGCCAGATTAGCTTCAGCTTATTGTAGACGGACGCACGGGTCTTTGGCATACAGGGGTCTCACTACTACCGGAGGCTGCTGGGGACCGCATGAGAGACTTGACCGGGGTCTTGAGAGGGGTCTCATTACCGGAGGCTGCTGGGGACCGCATGAGAGTCTTGACCGGGGTCTTGAGAGGGGTCTCATTACCAGAGGCTGTTGGGGACCGCATGAGAGTCTTGACTGGGGTCTTGAGAGGGGTCTCATTACGGAGGCTACTGTGTTTATGCCGGAGGTACTTGAGATTGCCAGGCCCTTAAATCGTATACATTCTTCCTCTTCCTCAAGCACACAGCAGTGGCACTCTGCTTCCTGGGTTTTAGCCCCTTTTTCAGCCTGGAGTGCAGGGTCTTCACCTCATCAATGAGGGAATCCTTCTGAGCCCTCAATGCCACATCTTCCAGCATCACCTGCCTGCCTCTTCGTCACACTCAGTATGTGGGGAGAAGGGTGGAGGGTGCACCGGGTATTCCTCCTCATTGTCTATATCCAATGATGTAGCCATTCCAATTATGGGATTAGTCTCTCTGAGGTCATGGAGCAATTGCAGGGCCACACTATGCTTCAGCCTTGCCAGGACCTGATGTGCCTCATCTCGGGAGAACTCAGGTTGGTCAGGAGTTACATGATGGTCTAGCCTCTTCCCAGCATACGAACACACTGTGATGGGACAGGGTTTGGTCCGAACATTATTCTGCCACCGGCAATTTTAAGAATGATGCCTCTTTCCTCCAAGTTCCGCACTGCATGTTTGTGCTTAAGGTGCTTGTTCAAAGCCAGATAGAAGAGTCTGCACACCGGGCATTCGGACGACATCCTTACTGAAACGGACACAGTGAATTGTATTTAACTTATTTTATGTTTCTCCGTTTATATGCGTTAGCGTAACCGATGATTGCAACAATGGGTCCGATGCTTCAATGCCTGGTACACGGACCAAGGGAGGACTTGGGTTACCACGGGTTAAATGGTCCCACCTCCGCACCAACGCAGGGCTGGTGATGGCAACAATGGATCCGATGCTTCAATGCCTGGTACACGGACCATGAGAGGGTTTGGGGTGCCCCGGACCAGGCAGTACCCCAGCAGGAAACATGTTTTATGATCAAAGGAGGAAAGAGTGATAGAACCGGGGTAAAGCAAGAAAGTGTCCGACAATAGTGACTTGTGAGGCGGCCAGAGAGTCTGTCATCTCTCGGTCCTATCCTCCAGGAAATGCGGTACCAGAACTGGGTCAAATTGACCAAAATGTAAAAAAATACGTTTCAATTCATCCATGGAAAAGGGCTGAAAATTAAAAAAAGTATCCGAAAATAGTGCATCATGAGCCTGCAAGAGTCCCCTGACAACTCTCCTTCATTCCTCCAGAGTCAGAAAAAGTCTGAGTTAACTTTTTGGAGAACCAGAGGAAAGGGGTGAAAATGGAGAAATTGTATCCCAAAATAGTGTCTCATAATTCCCTGACAACTCCCCTTGCATTCCTCCAGAGACCAGTTCAAAAACCTAAAGTTTGGTAAGAACCATACTGGGGGTCTCCAGGCAACAATTGTATACGAGCCAAAGCACTCATGTAACGGACACATTCCTCCATGATGTGAAACAGCCATTTTTTTTCTGAGTCCTCTCAAAACCCGGTTTCCGATTTCGTGCGGATGGTAGCTTGAAAAAAATGAATGAATTTTTTTGACGGAGGAGGAGAGGTCTCGATTCCCCTCTCCGCTTCCGCCGCCCGAAGCGCCGAAGACTTGAGCTTTTTGGAGCCCCTCCTCCGTTGGCACTCTGTCGTTTTTTCGAGAATCTTTTAAAACTTCATTTTTGATTATTTAAGATATAATTGACCGTTTTCTTACTTTTTTCGGCTTTCCCCATGGGTGGGGCACATGGCAGGCCGCCTATGAGCTCCCAAATTCGGCCTGGAACCTCCGGGAATTGTGGGCTAAGCTCCATAAACTGACAAAGTCACCCAGAAATGTCATTTTAATAGCCCAAAATATATAATACAAATACATTTAAATAGTAAAAGGTACAATTGTGCTCCTAATTACCCGGAATTTGATTTACATAACCCCATGATAGTGAATAAAAATCATTTTCATGGAAATAAGTGTTAAAACGCCTGATTATTATGTTTGTAATGCTGGCAGCAGGTTCACTGCTGTAAGCAGGGTCTCACACTCACAGGGTGATGGACATGGCTTTCTTACCCAGGAATAAGTGTGTGAAAGCTGGGTAAAAGTGATGTGAACAGAGGGGAGAGCAGCTAGAGAGTTAGCGGCCTGTGAGAGCCACAGAGTGCACCCAGAGGACAGGCTGTTTCACAGCACTATGTAACCCAGGAAAGCAGTTTGAATCGTGGGTATGTCAGTGTTAAAAGTGCCTTAACTGGTTTAATTTCCAATGTGCATTTCACAGGCACATGGGCAGAGATCCAGGGTGATGCACATGGCTTTCTTACCCAGGAATAAGTGTGGGAAAGCTGGGTAAAAGTGATGTGAACAGAGGGAGAGAGCAGCCAGAGAGTTAGCGGCCTGTGAGAGCCACAGAGCGCACCCAGAGGACAGGCTGTTTCACAGCACTATGTAACCCAGGAAAGTAGCTTGAATCGTGGGTAGGTTAGTGTTAAAAGTGCCTTAAACTGGTTTAATTCAAATGCGCATTTGACTGCATAAACAGCCGGTCATATGGACAGGAATTTGTCCTTTTCGTCCACATTTGACTCAAAATGTACAAGAAGATAAGTACAGCAGAGTCAATGCTGTTAGCAGGGTCTCACACATACAGTCACACAGGCAGAGATCCAGGGTGATGCCCATGGCTTTCCTACCCAGGAATAAGTGTTTGAAAGGCGGGGAAAGTGTTCCTGCAGCCCCCCCCATAACGGTAATAATGATTAGAAATCATTTCCAGGGCAGAAAGCTGTTTTTAAAATTGAAAAAACTATTTTAAACCGTTGAAAAAGCACAAAGTGTTTTGAGTGCAGTTCCCATGTGTCCCCACAGGAGGGCGCATCAGCCAACCTATTTCTGGCCCTTCAAAGAGCCCCAAAGGACGGACTAAGCAGCTCCAGCATGTCTCCCTGACATGGGCAAACAGGCTATGTCAGACTTCCATGAAATAGACCGGGAAAACCACCTATTTGTAGCCCCTCACAGAGCCCCAAAGGACGGACTAAGCAGCTCCAGCATGTCTCCCTAACATGCATACTTCCATAATCTTGCACACCGTGAGACCCCGGGCCCCCGGACTTAAGCACTCCCCCACGGACTAAACCCAGATGATCACACCCTACAGAACCTCATGCCCTGGTAATCCTAAAAGGGGGGTGGATTTTGCGGTGCTTTACCGTCCGCCCATCGGTATCCATATTCGTCCTTCTTCACGACAACACCACCCACCCTCCTGTGGAGGATGTTCTCATGCCCCTGGTAACACTTAAAGGTGGTGGATTTTGTGGCGCTTTACTGTCCGCCCACCAGCATCAATATTCAACCTTCTTAACGGCACCCCCGCTGTGCTGGAGGTTCACACTTTAACTGTTTTGTCATATTTCGTCTTTCCACGGGTGGGTGCACCTGGCAAAGCTGTGTACCCAAACTCAAGCACTCTCACTCTGACTAAACATTAAATATAAGAAAAATAAGTAATTTGAACTCACCTGCTTGTGACAAAAAACGCCACGTGTTATTGTTATACATTTCGTTGTTTTAACATTACATTTCCCAGCTATTTTCAGGAACCGGAAGCAGTCGTCCAACACACAATCCTAAAATTGTCCTGCATAAACTATCGAAGAATTTGACTTAACAGGTTTCTTCTTACCGATGGTTTGAGCTCTTTGTGTGTTGAACGGATTGCCCGCGGTTCCAGGCCACAGCCGGCTGTGTAGTCTCTCCCGGTCTAACAAGAATCACGTCGGGGTCACCAGATTGTTATCTGTGTAATAATTCTCGCGTCCAGGAGAGAAGCTTAAAAAGGAGACTAAATGGAGTCTCTGAGATGGTTTCAAATTGGTACTTTAATTCAAATAAAGGCGCGGTAATGTTACAAACAGAATATTGTCCGACAGAAAAACAGCTGTGTTTCTGGCCCTGCCAGGTGAAGAAAGAGGCCGAACCCCTTAGGTCCCGCTGTATTTATATCCTCTGCTGGCTCCTCCCTGCAGGCCGGCTCTCCTGCGTTTTAATGTCCGTTGTTACACATATCAGAGGATACAGACATTGTACATTCAATATATCTAAACACGCCTTTTCTCTTCCTTAACTCTTTCATGACTTTATATGCAATACATGTTAACGGCGTCAATAGCCACTTTAGTGATACTAATGGACGGTAGTCCCGGATGTTGTCATGAAGGATTTTCAGAATAAAAGCTTGGTATTGAGAACTTCCGGTTTTTTCCAGAATAAAATAGCATTTTAAACTGACGGTATGTTTAAGCTACATTATGCTATTAAACATTGATTTTAATTTCTAACAAGAGTTAGGTTAAGTAAGTAGTTTTTTGATAGTATAGGTTAGACAGTTTATTGAGTGTTTGTTTTGTTACTTTATGTATTCAGTGTGTTGTTACCTGATTACATTAAAACACTTATTTTGATACTTTGTTTGTCTCTGCATCGTGCATTTGATTCCACGCCTTTGTACAGCCTTAACAATACACTGTTGGAAAGAGGAGATTCCTAGCTTTCTAATGATATCAGGATTGTTTTTGTACTCCAAATATTAAGGGGTTCTGTTTCACTCCTTTCCCCAGGGTCTTCGGCTTTGGGCCTGGCCCCTGAAAGGACCAGGCTCTTAGCAATGGCTCTGCCAAGCAGGTTGGTGCATACTCTTCAGGGGGTACGGGCTCCATCTACGAGGGCAGCATACTCACACCGCTGGACGGTGTTTGAGTTGTGGTGTGGGGAAAACCAGGCAGACCCACTCACATGTGGGTTTCAGGAGATCCTGCTTTTTCTGCAGGATCAGTTGGATAAGGGAAACACTTTATCGTCTCTTAACCTGTTAAGCCCGAGAGACCCCGGTACCGGGGCACTGTCGCAACATCTTGCAGGAAACAGTGTCTGAGGGCATGTTCATTTAATAAACTATGAATGTTTTTTGTTTTTTTTCACTTAAATTTTTATTGACATTTTTATAAACATACAAAACCACATACAGTTCAGTATACACTTGAATTAGAGACTCATTGAAGAAGAAAAAAGAAAATACAAATAATAATAAAAACAAGCAAACAGTGACATGGAAGCTTTCTATCCTATTTTAATGCAACATCATGGTCTGGTTCCAACTCTCAATTTGTGGTGTCGTTCATTTTTCTTTTATATTCAACCCATTTTTCCCATTTGGACTCAAATTTCCCTTCCTGGATCTTCAATATGTGTGTGAATCTCTCCATATCAAATATTTCCTGTATTACTCCCAGCCATTGCTCCTTCGTAGGTGGATCTGCTTTGTACCATGCTCTGGTAATTGTTTTCTTGCTGGCAGCCAGCAGCACCTTAATCAGGTATCTGTCCCCACCCTGTGTGTTTTCCTGCACCAGATTCCCCAAGTATAACATCAGGCCGGTCTTAGGAACCTCATAACCTAATATCTCCTTCAACACTCCCCACACTTCCTCCCAGTATCCCTTCATCTTTTGGCATTTAAAAAAAATGTGTGTGTGGTCTGCCCCCACCTCGCCGCATTGCCTCCAACATGCGTTCTGTTCCGGGGCATACCTCCCTTTTATCTTTGGGGTTATGAAGTATCTGATTATGTTTTTCCACCCAAATTCCCTCCATACCCTTGACCCAGTAGTTGAATGCTGCACTCTACATACATTATACCATTCTTCCTCTGTCATATCAATCCCGAGTTCTTTCTCCCACTTTTCTTTTATATATAGAGTTGAATTCCCCCTACTCTCCAACAGAGCTTGATATAGAGCTGAAATCACCCTGCCTTTCTTCCCTTCATATGCTTCAATCATGACCTTAATTACCCCATTTTGTTTAGTGTTTTTATCCATTTTTATTTCCTTTATATAATAGTCTCTCACCTGTAAGTATCTAAAATGGTCACCCCTTTCCAGATCGAACTTATCTCTTAGATATTGAAAACTCTGCATTTCCCCTTTTTCCACCATCCTACATATTGCTGTGATGCCCCCTCGGGCCCATCGCTTAAAACCTGCATCTTCTTTTCCCGGCTGGAATTTATTATCATTTGTTATCCATCTCAAAATCTTTGTCTGTTTTCCTATTTTGTATCTCTTTATTACCGTGTTCCAAGTGTTTAAAGTGAATTTTGTGATTGGGTCTAATACGTTTTCCTGTGTCCTGAATAATTCTTTATCCCCGAGTAGTTTTTGAATCTGGTTGTTTTCCCCATTTGTTTCGATGTCCTTCCATTTAGCTACGTATTCCATATTACACCAGCATGCCACTGTTCTGATTTGTGCTGCATAATAATAATCCTGGAAACTCGGCACTGCCAATCCTCCTCTCCCTTTGGGTAGCTGCAGTGTTGCAAGCCTAATCCTGGGCCTTTCCCCCCCCAAATAAATCCTTGAAATCCATTTATCCCATTCCATAAATTGACTTTGTGGAATAGATATAGGTAGTGATTGGTAAAGGTACAGTAGCCTAGGCAGTATATTCATTTTAACTATTTCAATCCTTGAACTAAGGTCTAAGGTCTGTATTGTCCACCTACATAAATCCCTCTTGATATTCTGATTGATCTGCGTATAATTTGCATTGTATAATTTGTCTAATCCTTTTGTGATGTTAACCCCTAAATATGTAATTGTATCCATGTCCCATCTAATTCTGTATTTGTCTTTGATCTCTGGTGTTGGTGTGTAGTTTAGTGCTAAAATCTGTGTCTTTGTCACGTTTAGTTTGTACCCCGAGTATTGTCCATATTCCTCCAGTAAATCCATCAGTATCGGGAAGCCCACGTCTGGTTGCCCCATATATGCTATCAAGTCGTCCGCAAATAGTCCCAATTTGTGTTCTAAACCTCCTGCCTTAACCCCCTTTATATTCTGGTTCTGTCTAATTGCTTGGGCCAATGGTTCGATGAAGATATCAAAAAGTGTTGGGGAGAGACAGCAGCCCTGTCTTGTCGACCTCTCTAATTTAATCCGATCCGTCAGACTACCGTTCACTTTCACTCTAGCTGTTGGTTCATGATACAATGATTTTATACATTTGATTGACTTTTCATTAAATCCAAACTTTTCTAAGACATTATACAAATAGACCCAGTTCACACTATCAAAAGCTTTTTCTGCATCTATACTCACTAAAATTGCACTGTCTCCCCTCCTTTGGGCCTCCTCCACTATATGAATTGTTTTCCTTATATTATCTTGTGTCTGTCTCCCTCTAATAAAACCAGTCTGGTCCTCATCTATAATGTCGGGCATGAATGTCTCAAATCTTTTCGAAATGATGGACGTATACATCTTGTAGTCTACATTAAGTATGGATATTGGTCTAAAGCTACTACATAATTCTTTATCCTTGCCTTCCTTGGGAACTGTAGTAATGATAGCCTCTTTCCATGACGGGGGAGTTTTGTTCTCTTTCATAGTATAGTTAAATGATGCCCACAGTAAGGGGCTTAATTCCGATTTGAATATCTTATAAAATTCGGATGGCAGCCCGTCGCTGCCTGGTGACTTGCTATTTTTCATTCTACTAATTGCATCCCCCATCTCTTTTTCTGTAATATCTGAGTTCAATAACCTATTCTGTTCTTCTCCTATCGATGGTAGGTCCAGCCCCTCTAAAAATGCCTTCATACTCTCTTCCTCTGCTGCAGTTGGTTGTGCGTATAGTGTCCTATAATAATCCTCAAATGCTCTCTCTATGTCCTCCGGCTCTCTTAGTAACTCATTGGTTTTAGGATTCCTAATCTTATGTATAGTGTTTAATGTTTGTTGTGCCCTTATCTTTCTAGCCAATAATCTAGTTGCTTTGGGCCCCCCTTCATAATATGCCTGCTTTACAGACCTAGCTTTCTTCTCTACCTCTATTAATAATATATTTTCTATCTTCCCTCTAATGTCCTTAACCTTCCTAAGTGTCTCTGGGTCATTTGTATTTTTATGTTGCCTCTCTAATTCTTTTAGTTGCCCAGTTACATTTTGATAGAGTTCCAGTCTGGTTCTCTTAAGGTGTGCCGTTTGTGCTATTAGTTTCCCCCTTAATACTGCCTTTAGTGCATCCCACAGAATTGTTGGGTCTACTTCCCCATTATCATTTTCCTCCTTATATCTGATTATCTCTCTCTTTATTTCTTCCACTAACCCCTTATTGTTTAATAGACCCACATTCAATCTCCAGACGGTGTTCTTCTTCCTACCATTTAGATTCAATGTTAGATATATTGCACTATGGTCAGACAGGTCTGTAACACCTATTCTACAGTCTTCTACTCTATATTTATCTCCCTTTGACATAAAAAAGTAATCTATCCTAGAATAGACTGAGTGTGCGTGTGAGTAGTGTGTGTAGTCTCTATCTAGTGTGTGTATATCTCTCCATATATCTGTGATTCCTAGTTCCTTCAGTTGTATGTTCATGTATCTGACAATATGCGTCCTAGCCTTCCTTGTACTTGTTGTATCTAAATCATAGTTTAGTACCACATTGAAGTCCCCCCCGCAAATCAGGATTCCTTCCATTTCCACAGCTATGATATCAAACAATTCCTTAAAAAAAGTCTTATCGCTGTCCGGTGGGGCGTAAACATTAATTAGTGTAACCATTTGTCCTTCCATTTTCCCCTTGATCACCACATACCTCCCCTCTCTGTCATATATTTCTTTCTTTATTTCAAATTTTACTGAGTTCCCAATTAGTGTAGCCACCCCTCTCCTACCTCGTTTAAATGAACTATAAAATGTGTTGTTATATCCATACCTTTTCAGTTTTTCATGTTCTTGTACTGATAGATGAGTTTCTTGTAATAAGATAACCTGCATCTCCTCCTTTCTAAATTTGGTTAATACTTTCCCCCTTTTAATCGGATTGTTCAAACCATTGACATTTAACGACACCATTTTGATTCCCCTACGTTGCATTATATTTCCCTTCAAAGCATCTTTTCGTTCCCTCCATGTCACAAAACACAATATATATAGTAGCAGCAACCGCTAAGCTAAACAAATACAAATTAAACACCAGAACTTGGTCTTCCAAGGTTTTCGGGGGTTTCAAAGATATCCCCCTTTCCCCCGCTGGTGGGTGGAAGGTAAGGCCTCTCCTAGTGAGAGGGCCCCCCCTAGTGGCGGAGATCTCTCCTGTGGCTGATCTCCCAAGCTCACTATAATTGTCCAGCGTGTGGTTTAAACTCCGGAGCTCCCGGCCGGAGCTTTGTGAACATTTTCCATATAGTCTTTAAACCCCTGGTCTCTGTATTGGCGATGGAGGTGATTCTATGTTTCTAGTGAATTAGCACTTCTTTAAATTAGTCCGAATCAAATCGTAAAATGTTATAGATAAATAATTCCCCAGCCTGCATACATGTCCTTTTATAAAAACATATAACAATCCTTCTTACTCACCCACTGCAGTGTTTCAAAGGTCTTTTCGGGGCACAAAATAAAAGGCTATAGCATTTAAATTATAAGTAATTTGGTTAAATCTGTTTGTGTCTGTGCTCTGTCCTTTTCTGATCGCCGTGGCCCGTCACCTCTCATCCTTCTGTCTTTTCAACGCCGTATCTTGTTCCCTCATAGACTACTCATCAACACCCTCGATACGGTGCCGGTCTTCCCTCACTCCCATCTCGTTGTTGTCTCCCCGCTCTCGTCTCCGAAGTCTGGTCCACTTGCGCGCTGCCTCCAGTCTCTGCAGCAGCGTAGGTCTCTCTACTCTCGGGTCCGGCACCTGCCAGCCTCTCTGCCGCATCGCCCTCGCCGCGTCCTGAGCACTCTTATACACTATTGTTCCTTCGTTCCAGTAAACCCTCAGTGTGTCCATTGGAGATTGAAAACGAAACCCCTTATCTTTGAGAATTCTCTTGAGCCCCGCATATTTCCGACGTTTAACCGCCACCTCAGAAGAATAATCTTGGTCGAATGTCACTCTCCGTCCCTTCACTTCCATCTCCGTTCGCCAGGCCGTCTTAATGACGTTCTCCTTGACCTCGAACCTCAAGAAGTTGACAATAATGGCTCTTGGGGGTTTGTCTGGTTGTGGTTTTGGAGCAGGTGCCCTGTGCGCCGTTTGAATCTCCAATTTAATATCGTCCGACATTCCCAGCTCCTTGTGAATGAACCTGTCGACGTACTCGGAGACCGAGTCTCCCTCTATTCCCTCCTTCAACCCCCAGATTCGTATATTATTTCTTCTCGACCTCCCTTCTATGTCGGACAGCTTATCTTGGAGCTTGGTTTGTTGTTCAAGAGAGGCCATAATAATGTCCTGGACGTCGGTACTCCACTCCTCGACCCCAGCCGTACGCTCTTCTAGGATCTCCATATCCTTCTTTTGGGCCCGCATCTCCGCCTCAGCGGTCTCGAATTTTCTATTTGTTTCCTCTCTGAAGCTATCAAGCCCTTGCTTCATATCTTCTCCGTGTTTGTCCATATGTTCTCTCAGTTGTCCCATTTCTTCACGTACTCCTCTTAGATTTTCTTCCATCCGGCTGCCAATTTGATCCAGTTTAGCATCCATGTTGTGCTGGGCTTTCTCGAGTTTATCCCGCATGGCATCTAAATCAAATCAAATCAAATCAAATTTTATTTATAGAGCACATTTAAAAACGATGTTTGGTCGAGCCAAAGTGCTGTACATGTAATAAAAACATTTTACTGCAGTGCAATTGTAAAAAAGACAGTCATTTAGCAACAGCAAATATAAAAAACAATACACAGGGAAATGTCAGTAGTCGTGCTCCGCTCTAGCTAGAAAGCCTGAGAGAAGAAGTGAGTTTTTAGATATGATTTAAAAACCCCTAGGGTCTGGGCCGACCTCACATGGAGGGGCAGAGTGTTCCAGAGCCTCGGGCCAGCTGCTGCGAAGGCTCGGTGCCCTCGTGTTTTGAGCCTAGTCTTCGGCACTACCAGCAGCAGCTGGTCAGCAGACCTAAGGAAGTCTGCAGCGCCGACACCCAGCTAGGTTGCTCGTCGTTGCTAGCTATAGCGTTAGCCATTAGCGGCTGACTGTGTTCCGTCTGGACCTGCATCTCTCCCAGCTGTTTTTCGGCTTTCGTCTTTTTCTCCGTTCCTTTCTTATTTACTAATTTGCTCATGACCTATTCTTCCAACTTCGAATCACATTTATCGGGGTTTTCTTCCTTTTTTAACTTATTTGGCCGGGAGCTCCTCTTCTTAGCCGCTTATCGCCTCATGTGTAAACCGGAAGTCCCAAACTATGAATGTTTTATATCCATGTAGTCTCTTCACTCAGAAAACAACGGTTACAATGTAACCTACAGTTATCTGCAAGCCAGAGGTGAGCTGGTGAAAAGTGCATTGTATCTAGAGTAAGCCAGGTGTTAGTGACAATCCCTGAAAGTTGTTAAACTCCATCGACACGCCCCCCGAGCCGAAAAACGCATCATCTGCAGGAAACAGCGTCTGAGTGCTTCTTAAGATTGAATAAACTATGAATGTTTCATATCCATGTAACGGGAAGATACTCAGCTAACTGATGATTTTTTTTTTTAGAAAAAAACAAAAACAAGGCTGAGCCTCGGAATTACCCCTTTGCGAAAAAATCTTCAGGTCGTTAGCACAGAACTCTAGCTATACCGATCGATATACTTATTGGATCTGCACAAACAAGCTTAGATAACATCCTGAGAGTCCACAGATTATAGAAATATAAGGATCATCACTGAGCGATCAGAACTCGTGACAGGGGAAGCAAATACAGACAACACACAACGTAGCTTTAGGTAGCACAACACGGAGATATGCTCACCTTTTGCTGTTATTCGGATCAAAAGTCGTGTTCAATGGCATTAAAACGAGAAAAAACGCGGCTGAAGGTTAATCCATAGGTTAATTCAATGTGTCTGTAACTTTGAAAAAATACTACACAATATCATTTAACATTGAACCTCTCCTGGAAATGCACATATTCTGTGCATTTCCAGGAGAGGTTCAATGTTAAATGATATCGTGCAAAATGACAGGCTAAAACCCAGGAATAAGTGTTTGAAAGGCGGGGAAAAAGTTGTTTAAAATAGTCTGATACCTCCAGGGCGCATTTTACAAGCCAGGGAAGGTGTCTGAATCCTGGGTAAACATTGTTTAAATAGTCTGATACCTGGCACTGTATCTGCCCCTGGGAACCTTCAAGGTTATATAAATGTTTTATTATGTATTTAATTATCATATGACAATAATGTGCAGCGACGCGGTCATTATGGGGAAAAGAACCCCGACAGGCTGATCAGGAGCCCGACGCCAAGCGGAGGGATCTAGATCGGCATGAAGGCACATTATGCAATGTGCACATTATCCCGCTTATCACACGGCCACATTCTCAACAAAGTAACGACATGACTCCCAATATTAATTGAAATGCTTTTATGGATTTAGAAAATGATTTTATTGATTTAAAAAATAGTTGTATTGATTTAAATTGACAAGCATCCGCCAAGAAAAATAGTCCGTTGTTACCGTTTGAACTAACGTAGCAACGGCAGGAACTGCTTCCATAGCGTTTTTGAAGAGCTTTGATTACAGATTTGAAAACATCTTTGCTTGCTTTAATAGTAGCACAATTCATGATGTCAAACCTTGGAAAGTATCAAGATATCCCTGCCCTAATGCCAAAGGAACTGCCAACTCCGCTCTCCTGCAGGGGGGCGTGGTCAGCTGCAGCTCACAGAATCAGCCCCCTGCAAAAACAGGGCTGGAAAGAGCAAATAGAGCGAAATGAGGCGTGGCTAAAATGCAGGATCTGTTTGGTATTTTGAAAAAATATATATATTTATATACTTTATATAGGTATGGCCCTACAATATATATGTTTCAAATATAGCATGATAGGTCCAATTTAAGTAAAGGTGAAAAAGCAGGGACTCACATGGCTGTAGACTGTTGTTTATTGAACATGTTACATCATCATTACATTTTCATTATAGTTACAAAGGGTGAATGCTTCACAACAAAATATTAAAACAAAATGACAACAGTAAGTGGTTTAACATCACAATGCCTAACATACAGTACACCTGAATTCCTGTCAAATCTACTTTTTATGAGGATATGTTAAAAAATACATTTGAATATTGACCTTAAATATGCATGAATAGGCAGCACATAATATCTATGACATTTAACGGAAGTGTAATATGATACAATTTAAGGGAAATTCAAGCCAAATCTGAGTTAAATCAAGCATATACAATATTGTTGTTGTGCTTTATGTTGATCTCTATCTAATCATGTATCCCTTTAAATAAAAGGAAACACAATCTAACATGGTCAACTTATTCCTTTTATATTTCAGCAGCAGGACCCTTCTTCAGAAATCTTAATATGACTCCTTTGATTTGAGGCAGACCCAGGCCATAAACTATAGGGTTATTGAGGGGGGGAATGATCAGATACGCTAAAGACAAAATAACTGCGATGCTTGGATTCAGTTGATCAGCCTCTAATCGAGACAAAGACACCTCGCACAAGAGAGAGATGGAGTAGGTCATAAAGGACACGATGTGAGGCAGGCAGGTTTGTAACGCCTTTCCTCTGAATTCAGACGACCTCCTGCTGCAGACCAGCAGAATCCGTAGATATGTGTACAGGACGAAGAATAGGGGCATTAGGATGCCGGTCACCGTGAGAAACAGACCAACTATGTTGATCAGAGTGGTGTCCACACAGGAGAGCTGCACCACAGGCCAGTTAGAGCAGAAAATCCTGTGCAGTTTATTTCCACACAGCGGTAATTTAACAGTAAGATGGAGACCAAAGCCAATCGTAGACACTGGGTAGAAAACAGCAACAAGCACAAGAACCTGCACCCATTTGAAGGTCATTTTACTGTGGTAGTGTAAGGGCTGACAGATAGCAATGAACCTATCGTAGGCCATGATGGTGAGGATGGTCATCTCACAGGCAGCATAGGTGTAAATAACATACACCTGAATAAAGCATAATGGACGTGAGACCAAATGAGAGTCAGAGAGGATGTCCTGCAGGAACCTGGGGAAGAATCCAGCTGAGCCATACAGAGAGTTTACACACAGACAGCTGATGAAAATATACATGGGCTGATGCAGAGACTTCCCCAGGAACACTGCCAGAATAATGACCATGTTAGCAGAGACTATAGTCACATAGATGAACAGACACAAGATGAAGAACAGGTATCTGAGGGGCCCAAAGTCTGCAAACAGGGTCAACTGAAAGTAGGGAGGGTTCAGGCTGCTGTTGCTCTGCATGTCTGCTCCGAAGAGAGGAACAATACAGGAACTGTTAATGAGAACTTCTTAGCTAAATGTCAGATATTAATACAAAATCAGCCTGCGTGCAATCTCCAACAGTTTGTGACCATGTTAAATATAACATCTGGGAAAATCTCACCTCCACATACAGCAGTTCACAGACTTATTCAGGCGCTCTATATCTGCGAAGGAAGGGGGAATATAAATGCACAACAAGGGAAATGTTCAGAGGAAAATGTGGTAATTCAACACCTCCAGTAATGCAAACACACAATAAGCCTGCGCGCATGTGAATTACAACCTTCCTAACACTTGCACTTGACAATATTGAATTTAGCTCCAGGGAGCTGGAGAAGAGAAGCACAGAAATGAAGGGCAGGAAAAAAGCCTCATAAACTACATGAACCACCAACATGGTAATTCACATTGATTTAAACATTATTTCACAAGTCGGCCTGAACAGAGAACACATTCATAGAAAGAACAAGAGTTATAGAAAGGAGAAGACTTAAGGAAAAGTCACAAGCAGACAATAATCAATATAATCACATTTGAAGAAAGTCAAATATAAGTGAGAATATATTCTTTCCTTATGTTAAATACATATATGTGCCCAAATACTTGCATGCAGAAGCAGTATACACAGTTATACAGTATGATTATCTACCTGTGTCCAGGTACTAACAATAAAACACCATATCATATTTTAACATGAATACAAAACCAGCCTGCTTGCATGCATGTGAATGGTAACATCTCCTAGGGTTGTACGTGATAATATTGTGCTGGGAATATCTCACCTCCACACACACCACATGCAGCAAAGGTCTGTCTCAGTTATTCAAACAGGAGTTCACAGACTCAGGCTTTCTGCACCTGGATAAAAGGAGGGAATACAAATGCAACATGTCCTAATTCAACACATACAATACTACAAACCACAATAACCTGCATGCATGTGAAAACGTTCACAGTTGGACCTGACAATAGTACATATACATTCCAAGTAACTGAAGAAGTGATGCACACAAAATAAGACCTTCTCATAAACTACATGCACCACAATCCTGGCATCTCTCACTTATTCAAACAGTATTTCACAAAAAGAGAGGTGCATTCAAAGACCACCCGGTAAAGGAAGGAGAGGAAGACCTGAAGTAAAGGCTACACGTGCCCCAGCCAGCAGATAGCATCATCACATTGAAGGATAATGAAAGTGAGAATATTCCACAACATATACAGTATGTTAATCAATGCTTGCATAAGAATAACAGATTCAATGAATTCAACACTTTCAGTACATCAGTACATTGAAATACACTCATACAGAATAACTAGACTTACTGATTCCATGCGTGAAAGTGTGCTGTAGGAACATTTACATATGTTATACTTATATTCAGGTCAGCACGATAACCTTGAAAGCTTTCAATATAATGAGGACAACTATTAAAGAGATCCACAGTCTGTAGTGTGTTTTACAATAGTTAGACAACTGAAACAAACAGCAACATTAAGTTCTAAGATTCAAAGTAGGAGCTAACAATAAAACAACGTATCTTACTCAGCTTGTTAGTGAGAGCTTTGACATGATGAGATGAAGCCCCCCCCCCTGTAATGATCCACTCTGAAGAAGCTGGACACTTTATGTGTGTCTGCTGCTAGGATGCAGACGTGCACAGGCAGGGCCCAAAGGGATGTTAAAGCACTCACACCAGACTGCATACTTCTTCTTTAATGTATGCATCCTACTTGTTGTTCTATATGGAGTAAACCAATCAGAAGTGCAGCTGTAAGGGAAATGTTAAACCCCTCACACTTGTCTTCTGAATCAAAATAATGCAACTGGGACTCCAAAATCCTTAGTCTTGTTTTTTCACCATTATTGAATAATTAATAAAGTCCTAATGTCTGCAGTGAAATATGTTCCAAATAAGTCAAGTTTCATATTAACTGACTTCCAACTCAATCCAGTGAAAAAGCAAATTAGCATTTGCGAGAAAGTTGAACACACAATCTGATTTTCAAAGATGCAGTTAAGTGTGTGAAATGTGAATCAAACCAAGCATATAGTATCTGATTGTTGTGCTCCAAGTTGATCTTCTCTAAGACAACATCAATTTAGATATCTCCTTGTATTGAATGTGATAGGAAACACAATCTAACATGGTCAACATATTCAACAATGAAATCTGCAAAAAAATGGTTGCAAATAAGTCAAGTTTCATATTACCTGACTTCCAACTCAATCCAGTGGAAAAGTGACCAAGAAGGGGCAGCTGGACCCCAGTGGAGCAGGTGCAGGCCTGGGGTCAGTGCCCAGCTGTTTCAGCTCTGCTGCAAGCAGTCACAATTCAGGAGGCATCTAACTTCTGCCGGTCCGCCACAGAAGAGCAGGACAACGTCTGGACCAACTCATAAGAGCAGGGAGACTACATTTTCTCTCTTTGTACATAACAAACCGTTGAATTGGGTTTGCAACATTAAAGAGGGAAGACAGGTGTGGCAGCGGGGTGTGGTTAGGGCGCCGGCTGCTGGAGTCTGGGCCGTCTCTCCCTATAGGCCGATCACGCAGACTGCGTGGGGCCTCACCTTGCGGGGGGCCTCATCTTGCGGAGGGAGCCTCAACTGAGCCGCAAATGCAGCGCACCTATGCGCTTATGTGGCACAATTAGTGTGGCACAGCATGTTTTCGCCGCTGTGAGGCTCCACTAGCAGTGCCATCCACACCCACACCTGAACATACACACCCACACACACGCAACATTCACCACCACCGTCTTGGACCTAGTTAAGGAAAACTAGGAGGAGGGTCCAAGCACCAGTAAAAATGAAATACAGTACGTTATGGACCTGCGAGCAAAACTCTATTCACTGGGGCAGATATCACGGGAGAATTTGCTCCAGGCTCAGGAACGTCAGCAGCGCCTGTATAACAGAGGGTCAAAACTGAGACAATTTTCACCTGGAGATAAAGTGCTTGTGTTACTCCCATCCTCTAGCTCTAAACTACTCGCCAAGTGGCAAGGACCCTTCGTGGTCACACGACGAGTGGGGGACACAGATTTACCACCTGAACCTTCTTAAAGCATGGAGAGAGGTGGCGTCTGCTTCTCTGGCCACCACGGTGATTGAGAGAGATGAGTTGGGACCGGAGGCAGGGCCGGTTTTTCGCATAGGCGACATAGGTGGTCGTCTAAGGCGCCAGATCTGGGGGGGCGCTGCGCTGGTAGCTCTGTGAGGGAACAAAACCTTTTCGATCTTTGGGGCTCATCCTAATTTTTGGCCTTGATGTAACAACATTTATAATTAAGTAAATGTAACACCCTTTTCACCCCGGTTACACTTTTCCTTTGCCCTGTACGATGGGTGCTGTAAGTGATGAAAGTGGGGGATGTTGGCTTATCAGGCACCCGCAGCTCACAGCTAAAGTGCGAGTGAGCGTGGGAGCGAGCGATGGAGAGAGGTACAGAGGGAGAGAGAGAGAGGGTGCACCGGTACCGGCGCTGTTGTTATTAGCATCTGGTGCTAGCTGCTCTAACGGATATAAGAAGAAGATGTTTCTACAACAAGGGTGGAGGCTGAGAGGCTCAGTGAGATAAAGGACTCAGAGACTTAGATAGTTCAGTTTAGCCTAAGTTATCTCAGTGGGTCTCAAACGTTTTGATCACAATTTATGTAAACAAATATTTGCAAGGCACTCCTTCATAATTATTGGAATAAACAGGTTTGAAATCATTTCAATGTATACTGTAGGACAGTAAACGTCATCATCCACAGTGAGACCTCGGAGCAGGATATGCAGCAGGTGGGGGCAGTGCTTGAGTCCCTGAGGCAGGCGGGGCTCACGGCCAACCCGAAGAAGTGTGCGGTTGGGCGGAGGGAGGTGCGGTATCTGGGGTACCACTTGTGCGGCGGGCAGGTGCGGCCAAAAGGGAAATCTCCACCTTTTTTCCAAGGGAAAAGTTGTTTAAAATAGTCTGATACCTCCAGGGCGCATCACCACATTTTACAAGCCGGGGAAGGTGTCTGAATCCTGGGTAAACATTGGTTAAATAGTCTGATACCTGGCACTGTATCTACCCCTGGGAACCTTCAAGGTTATATAAATGTTTTATTATTTATTTAATTATCACACGATTTTTAGAAAATCAGTATACACAATATGCATAATAAACATAATAAACATAATAAAAACATGATTACCGGGGGCCCGGGGGCCATATTAGCCGTGTAACTTGTACGGTGCACCGGGGGAAAACGGCTGAGTCCACGGCCCCTATCCCTACATCAGGAGTATCAACCGGCCCAGAAGAAGAGGTATCGCTGCTCTCCGCCTCTGAGCCCTCTGAGGAGGCATCTGACGGAGATAGAACTCCTTCCGATGATGCTGCTGCTGCAGCTGCTGCCGCACTGAACATGGAGCGGATCTTCAATCCCTCCTTTATTCCAGGCGTATTCGCGTAGAACCGGTCTGCAGTGCTTACGTCGTGACACATAAACCTGGCGAGAATCGACCTGCTTTCTGGATCTTGGTGATGCTTGATAATGTCAGCCAGGGCAGTGCGCAGGATTGTGAAGGTGACGGTTGTTTCTAGCCCAGCATCAGCCCAAGCCCTCTTCAAGTGAGCGTTCAGGTTCCTGGAGGCGTGCTTCCCCGTTGTGAAAAGGAAGAATTCATTCTGAGGACCCGACAAGCCCTCTTTTATCCCCATCCACCGCATGACCCAGCTAAACTCCTTTACTGTAAGCACCAGCTGTGCTTCGCCAAATGTCTTGGCAGTCTTGTGATCCTGCACATGGATGATGTAACCCTCAGCAGTGCCCCTTCTGTCCGCCTCAAAGACCTCAGTGTTGGTCATGTTTGCATACATACCCGGACGGTGGCCATACAGGAGGCTCCAATGGAGGGTTAGATAGCTGTATAGCAGGCACTGGGTGATTGAGGTCGGATTGCTAGCCATCAGGTCAAGGAGATCAGGGATGCACTTCTCAGCGGCCGCCATGGCGGCGAGAAGCTCAGCCTGGCTCGGCAGACGATCCAGCTTGTTCCTCTTCACCTTAAACTGGTGGACGGTGACAGACTTTTTCAAGTCGTTCATGTTGGCTGTCACCTCTCGGATGATGTGGATCATATCAGACTGGGTGAGCCTGCACCCCCGGAGCTTTGACTCAGACAAGTACCTCAGGAAATGGTTCACATTCTTCAGGAACAACAGCGCTGTTGTGACTGCCCGGCCAGACTTTACAATATACTCGCTCCGTGTCTTTTAGGAACAGCCAATCTGAAAGCCGGTTAATACCATGGGCCATGAATACGAGGAAGTTCTTTATCCGGCTGACCTTGGACAGACAATTTTCTTTCTGTTTTACTGTCGGTGCGACACCCTCACAATGATGCCTGTATGTCTAAATGTACGTCTCCATGCTTTGAGGCAACGTGATTTCACGCATGGTATTCCCCCGTCACTTCCCAGTGGACCAGTGAGGAGAGGCCAGATTAGCTTTCAGCTTATTGTAGACGGACGCACGGGTCTTTTGGCATACAGGGGTCTCACTACCGGAGGCTGTTTGGGACCGCATGAGAGACTTGACCGGGGTCTTGAGAGGGGTCTCATTACCGGAGGCTGCTGGGGACCGCATGAGAGTCTTGACCGGGGTCTTGAGAGGGGTCTCATTACCGGAGGCTGCTGGGGACCGCATGAGAGTCTTGACCGGGGTCTTGAGAGGGGTCTCATTACCAGAGGCTGTTGGGGACCGCATGAGAGTCTTGACTGGGGTCTTGAGAGGGGTCTCATTACCGGAGGCTACTGTGTTTATGCCGGAGGTACTTGAGATTGCCAGGCCCTTAAATCGTATACATTCTTCCTCTTCCTCAAGCACAGCAGCAGTGGCACTCTGCTTCCTGGGTTTTAGCCCCTTTTTCAGCCTGGAGCGCAGGGTCTTCACCTCATCAATGAGGGAATCCTTCTGAGCCCTCAATGCCACATCTTCCAGCATCACCTGCCTGCCTCTTCGTCACACTCAGTATGTGGGGAGAAGGGTGGAGGGTGCACCGGGTATTCCTCCTCATTGTCTATATCCAATGATGTAGCCATTCCAATTATGGGATTAGTCTCTCTGAGGTCATGGAGCAATTGCAGGGCCACACTATGCTTCAGCCTTGCCAGGACCTGATGTGCCTCATCTCGGGAGAACTCAGGTTGGTCAGGAGTTACATGATGGTCTAGCCTCTTCCCAGCATACGAACACACTGTGATGGGACAGGGTTTGGTCCGAACATTTATTCTGCCACCGGCAATTTTAAGAATGATGCCTCTTTCCTCCAAGTTCCGCACTGCATGTTTGTGCTTAAGGTGCTTGTTCAAAGCCAGATAGAAGAGTCTGCACACCGGGCATTCGGACGACATCCTTACTGAAACGGACACAGTGAATTGTATTTAACTTATTTTATGTTTCTCCGTTTATATGCGTTAGCGTAACCGATGATTGCAACAATGGGTCCGATGCTTCAATGCCTGGTACACGGACCAAGGGAGGACTTGGGTTACCACCGGGTTAAATGGTCCCACCTCCGCACCAACGCAGGGCTGGTGATGGCAACAATGGATCCGATGCTTCAATGCCTGGTACACGGACCATGAGAGGGTTTGGGGTGCCCCGGACCAGGCAGTACCCCAGCAGGAAACATGTTTTATGATCAAAGGAGGAAAGAGTGATAGAACCGGGGTAAAGCAAAGAAAGTGTCCGACAATAGTGACTTGTGAGGCGGCCAGAGAGTCTGTCATCTCTCGGTCCTATCCTCCAGGAAATGCGGTACCAGAACTGGGTCAAATTGACCAAAATGTAAAACAAATAAGTTTCAATTCATCCATGGAAAAGGGCTGAAAATTAAAAAAAAGTATCAGAAAATAGTGCATCATGAGCCCGCAAGAGTCCCCTGACAACTCCCCTCACATTCCTCCAGAGTCAGAAAAAGTCTGAGTTAACTTTTTGGAGAACCAGAGGAAAGGGGTGAAAATGGAGAAATTGTATCCCAAAATAGTGTCTCATAATTCCCTGACAACTCCCCTTGCATTCCTCCAGAGACCAGTTCAAAAACCTAAAGTTTGGTAAGAACCATACTGGGGGGTCTCCAGGCCACAATTGTATACGAGCCAAAGCACTCATGTAGCGGACACATTCCTCCATGATGTGAAACAGCCATTTTTTTTCTGAGTCCTCTCAAAAACCCGGGTTTCCGATTTCGTGCGGATGGTAGCTTGAAAAAAATGAATGAATTTTTTTGACGGAGGAGGGGAGGTCTCGATTCCCCTCTCCGTTGTAAAATGCAACGGGGGAGTGGAAAAGTGTCCGGGGCTTCCGCCCGAAGCGCCGAAGACTTGAGCTTTTTGGAGCCCCTCCTCCGTTGGCACTCTGTCGTTTTTTCGAGAATCTTTTTAAACTTCATTTTTGATTATTTTAAGATATAATTGACCGTTTTCTTTACTTTTTTCGGCTTTCCACGGGTGGGGGCACATGGCAGGCCGCCTATGAGCTCCAAAATTCGGCCTGGAACCTCCGGGAATTGTGGGCTAAGCTCCATAAACTGACAAAGTCTCCCAGAAATGTCACTTTAATAGCCCAAAAATATATAATACAAATACATTTAAATAGTAAAAGGTACAATTGTGCTCCTAATTACCCGGAATTTGATTTATATAACCCCATGATAGTGAATAAAAATCATTTTCATGGAAATAAGTGTTAAAACGCCTGATTATTATGTTTGTAATGCTGGCAGCAGGTTCACTGCTGTAAGCAGGGTCTCACACTCACAGGGTGATGGACATGGCTTTCTTACCCAGGAATAAGTGTGTGAAAGCTGGGTAAAAGTGATGTGAACAGAGGGAGAGAGCAGCTAGAGAGTTAGCGGCCTGTGAGAGCCACAGAGCGCACCCAGAGGACAGGCTGTTTCACAGCACTATGTAACCCAGGAAAGCAGTTTGAATCGTGGGTATGTCAGTGTTAAAAGTGCCTTAAACTGGTTTAATTCCAATGTGCATTTCACAGGCACATGGGCAGAGATCCAGGGTGATGCACATGGCTTTCTTACCCAGGAATAAGTGTGGGAAAGCTGGGTAAAAGTGATGTGAACAGAGGGAGAGAGCAGCCAGAGAGTTAGCGGCCTGTGAGAGCCACAGAGCGCACCCAGAGGACAGGCTGTTTCACAGCACTATGTAACCCAGGAAAGTAGCTTGAATCGTGGGTATGTTAGTGTTAAAAGTGCCTTAAACTGGTTTAATTCAAATGCGCATTTGACTGCATAAACAGCCGGTCATATGGACAGGAATTTGTCCTTTTCGTCCACATTTGACTCATGAAATGTACAAGAAGATAAGTACAGCAGAGTCAATGCTGTTAGCAGGGTCTCACACATACAGTCACACAGGCAGAGATCCAGGGTGATGCCCATGGCTTTCCTACCCAGGAATAAGTGTTTGAAAGGCGGGGAAAGTGTTCCTGCAGCCCCCCCCATAACGGTAATAATGATTAGAAATCATTTCCAGGGCAGAAAGCTGTTTTTAAAATTGAAAAAACTATTTTAAACCGTTGAAAAAGCACAAAGTGTTTTGAGTGCAGTTCCCATGTGTCCCCACAGGAGGGCGCATCAGCCAACCTATTTCTGGCCCTTCAAAGAGCCCCAAAGGACGGACTAAGCAGCTCCAGCATGTCTCCCTGACATGGGCAAACAGGCTATGTCAGACTTCCATGAAATAGACCGGGAAAACCACCTATTTGTAGCCCCTCACAGAGCCCCAAAGGACGGACTAAGCAGCTCCAGCATGTCTCCCTAACATGCATACTTCCATAATCTTGCACACCGTGAGACCCCGGGCCCCCGGACTTAAGCACTCCCCCACGGACTAAACCCAGATGATCACACCCTACAGAACCTCATGCCCCTGGTAATCCTAAAAGGGGGGTGGATTTTGCGGTGCTTTACCGTCCGCCCATCGGTATCCATATTCGTCCTTCTTCACGACAACACCACCCACCCTCCTGTGGAGGATGTTCTCATGCCCCTGGTAACACTTAAAGGTGGTGGATTTTGTGGCGCTTTACTGTCCGCCCACCAGCATCAATATTCAACCTTCTTAACGGCACCCCCGCTGTGCTGGAGGTTCACACTTTAACTGTTTTGTCATATTTCGTCTTTCCACGGGTGGGTGCACCTGGCAAAGCTGTGTACCCAAACTCAAGCACTCTCACTCTGACTAAACATTAAATATAAGAAAAATAAGTAATTTGAACTCACCTGCTTGTGACAAAAGAACGCCACGTGTTATTGTTATACATTTCGTTGTTTTAACATTACATTTCCCAGCTATTTTCAGGAACCGGAAGCAGTCGTCCAACACACAATCCTAAAATTGTCCTGCATAAACTATCGAAGAATTTGACTTAACAGGTTTCTTCTTACCGATGGTTTGAGCTCTTTGTGTGTTGAACGGATTGCCCGCGGTTCCAGGCCACAGCCGGCTGTGTAGTCTCTCCCGGTCTAACAAGAATCACGTCGGGGTCACCAATTGTTATCTGTGTAATAATTCTCGCGTCCAGGAGAGAAGCTTAAAAAGGAGACTAAATGGAGTCTCTGAGATGGTTTCAAATTGGTACTTTAATTAAAATAAAGGCGCGGTAATGTTACAAACAGAATATTGTCCGACAGAAAAACAGCTGTGTTTCTGGCCCTGCCAGGTGAAGAAAGAGGCCGAACCCCTTAGGTCCCGCTGTATTTATATCCTCTGCTGGCTCCTCCCTGCAGGCCGGCTCTCCAACGTTTTAATGTCCGTTGTTACGCATATCAGAGGATACAGACATTGTACATTCAATATATCTAAACACGCCTTTTCTCTTCCTTAACTCTTTCATGACTTTATATGCAATACATGTTAACGGCGTCAATAGCCACTTTAGTGATACTAATGGACGGTAGTCCCGGATGTTGTCATGAAGGATTTTCAGAATAAAAGCTTGGTATTGAGAACTTCCGGTTTTTTCCAGAATAAAATAGCATTTTAAACTGACGGTATGTTTAAGCTACATTATGCTATTAAACATTGATTTTAATTTCTAACAAGAGTTAGGTTAAGTAAGTAGTTTTTTGATAGTATAGGTTAGACAGTTTATTGAGTGTTTGTTTTGTTACTTTATGTATTCAGTGTGTTGTTACCTGATTACATTAAAACACTTATTTTGATACTTTGTTTGTCTCTGCATCGTGCATTTGATTCCACGCCTTTGTACAGCCTTAACAATACACTGTTGGAAAGAGGAGATTCCTAGCTTTCTAATGATATCAGGATTGTTTTTGTACTCCAAATATTAAGGGGTTCTGTTTCACTCCTTTCCCCAGGGTCTTCGGCTTTGGGCCTGGCCCCTGAAAGGACCAGGCTCTTAGCAATGGCTCTGCCAAGCAGGGTGGTGCATACTCTTCAGGGGGTACGGGCTCCATCTACGAGGGCAGCATACTCACACCGCTGGACGGTGTTTGAGTTGTGGTGTGGGGAAAACCAGGCAGACCCACTCACATGTGGGTTTCAGGAGATCCTGCTTTTTCTGCAGGATCAGTTGGATAAGGGAAACACTTTATCGTCTCTTAACCTGTTAAGCCCGAGAGACCCCGGTACCGGGGCACTGCCGCAACATCTTGCAGGAAACAGTGTCTGAGGGCATGTTCATTTAATAAACTATGAATGTTTTATATCCATGTAATCCATGTAGTCTCTTCACTCAGAAAACAACGGTTACAATGTAACCTACAGTTATCTGCAAGCCAGAGGTGAGCTGGTGAAAAGTGCATTGTATCTAGAGTAAGCCAGGTGTTAGTGACAATCCCTGAAAGTTGTTAAACTCCATCGACACGCCCCCCGAGCCGAAAAACGCATCATCTGCAGGAAACAGCGTCTGAGTGCTTCTTAAGATTGAATAAACTATGAATGTTTCATATCCATGTAACGGGAAGATACTCAGCTAACTGATGATTTTTTTTTTTAGAAAAAAACAAAAACAAGGCTGAGCCTCGGAATTACCCCTTTGCGAAAAAATCTTCAGGTCGTTAGCACAGAACTCTAGCTATACCGATCGATATACTTATTGGATCTGCACAAACGAGCTTAGATAACATCCTGAGAGTCCACAGATTATAGAAATATAAGGATCATCACTGAGCGATCAGAACTCGTGACAGGGGAAGCAAATACAGACAACACACAACGTAGCTTTAGGTAGCACAACACGGAGATATGCTCACCTTTTGCTGTTATTCAGATCAAAAGTCGTGTTCAATGGCATTAAAACGAGAAAAAACGCGGCTGAAGGTTAATCCATAGGTTAATTCAATGTGTCTGTAACTTTGAAAAAATACTACACAATATCATTTGACATTGAACCTCTCCTGGAAATGCACATATTCTGTGCATTTCCAGGAGAGGTTCAATGTTAAATGATATCGTGCAAAATGACAGGCTAAAACCCAGGAATAAGTGTTTGAAAGGCGGGGAAAAAGTTGTTTAAAATAGTCTGATACCTCCAGGGCGCATTTTACAAGCCAGGGAAGGTGTCTGAATCCTGGGTAAACATTGTTTAAATAGTCTGATACCTGGCACTGTATCTGCCCCTGGGAACCTTCAAGGTTATATAAATGTTTTATTATGTATTTAATTATCATATGACAATAATGTGCAGCGACGCGGTCATTATGGGGAAAAGAACCCCGACAGGCTGATCAGGAGCCCGACGCCAAGCGGAGGGATCTAGATCGGCATGAAGGCACATTATGCAATGTGCACATTATCCCGCTTATTACACGGCCACATTCTCAACAAAGTAACGACATGACTCCCAATATTAATTGAAATGCTTTTATGGATTTAGAAAATGATTTTATTGATTTAAAAAATAGTTGTATTGATTTAAATTGACATGCATCCGCCAAGAAAAATAGTCCGTTGTTACCGTTTGAACTAACGTAGCAACGGCAGGAACTGCTTCCATAGCGTTTTTGAAGAGCTTTGATTACAGATTTGAAAACATCTTTGCTTGCTTTAATAGTAGCACAATTCATGATGTCAAACCTTGGAAAGTATCAAGATATCCCTGCCCTAATGCCAAAGGAACTGCCAACTCCGCTCTCCTGCAGGGGGGCGTGGTCAGCTGCAGCTCACAGAATCAGCCCCCTGCAAAAACAGGGCTGGAAAGAGCAAATAGAGCGAAATGAGGCGTGGCTAAAATGCAGGATCTGTTTGGTATTTTGAAAAAATATATATATTTATATACTTTATATAGGTATGGCCCTACAATATATATATTTCAAATATAGCATGATAGGTCCAATTTAAGTAAAGGTGAAAAAGCAGGGACTCACATGGCTGTAGACTGTTGTTTATTGAACATGTTACATCATCATTACATTTTCATTATAGTTACAAAGGGTGAATGCTTCACAACAAAATATTAAAACAAAATGACAACAGTAAGTGGTTTAACATCACAATGCCTAACATACAGTACACCTGAATTCCTGTCAAATCTACTTTTTATGAGGATATGTTAAAAAATACATTTGAATATTGACCTTAAATATGCATGAATAGGCAGCACATAATATCTATGACATTTAACGGAAGTGTAATATGATACAATTTAAGGGAAATTCAAGCCAAATCTGAGTTAAATCAAGCATATACAATATTGTTGTTGTGCTTTATGTTGATCTCTATCTAATCATGTATCCCTTTAAATAAAAGGAAACACAATCTAACATGGTCAACTTATTCTTTTTATATTTCAGCAGCAGGACCCTTCTTCAGAAATCTTAATATGACTCCTTTGATTTGAGGCAGACCCAGGCCATAAACTATAGGGTTATTGAGGGGGGGAATGATCAGATACGCTAAAGACAAAGTAACTGCGATGCTTGGATTCAGTTGATCAGCCTCAAATCGAGTCAAAGACAGCTCGCAGAAGAGAGAGATGGAGTAGGTCATAAAGGACACGATGTGAGGCAGGCAGGTTTGTAACGCCTTTCCTCTGAATTCAGACGACCTCCTGCTGCAGACCAGCAGAATCCGTAGATATGTGTACAGGACGAAGAATAGGGGCATTAGGATGCCGGTCACCGTGATAAACTGCCCAGCTATGTTGTTTGGAGTGGTGTCCACACAGGAGAGCTGCACCACAGGCCAGTTAGAGCAGAAAATCCTGTGCAGTTTATTTCCACACAGCGGTAATTTAACAGTAAGATAGACACCAATGCCAATCGTAGACACTGGGTAGAAAACACCAACAAGCACAAGAACCTGCACCCATTTGAAGGTCATTTTACTGTGGTAGTGTAAGGGCTGACAGATAGCAATGAACCTATCGTAGGCCATGATGGTGAGGATGGTCATCTCACAGGCAGCATAGGTGTAAATAACATACACCTGAATAAAGCATAATGGACGTGAGACCAAATGAGAGTCAGAGAGGATGTCCTGCAGGAACCTGGGGAAGAATCCAGCTGAGCCAAACAGAGAGTTTACACACAGACAGCTGATGAAAATATACATGGGCTGATGCAGAGACTTCCCCAGGAACACTGCCAGAATAATGACCATGTTAGCAAAGACTATAGTCACATAGATGAACAGACTCAAGATGAAGAACAGGTATCTGAGGGGCCCAAAGTCTGCAAACAGGGTCAACTGAAAGTAGGGAGGGTTCAGGCTGCTGTTGCTCTTCATGTCTGCTCCGAAGAGAGGAACAATACAGGAACTGTTAATGAGAACTTCTTAGCTAAATGTCAGATATTAATACAAAATCAGCCTGCGTGCAATCTCCAACAGTTTGTGACCATGTTAAATATAACATCTGGGAAAATCTCACCTCCACATACAGCAGTTCACAGACTTATTCAGGCGCTCTATATCTGCGAAGGAAGGGGGAATATAAATGCACAACAAGGGAAATGTTCAGAGGAAAATGTGGTAATTCAACACCTCCAGTAATGCAAACACACAATAAGCCTGCGCGCATGTGAACTACAACCTTCCTAACACTTGCACTTGACAATATTGAATTTAGCTCCAGGGAGCTGGAGAAGAGAAGCACACACATGAAGGGCAGGAAAAAGGTCTCATAAACTACATGAACCACCAACATGGTAATTCACATTGATTTAAACATTATTTCACAAGTCGGCCTGAACAGAGAACACATTCATAGAAAGAACAAGAGTTATAGAAAGGAGAAGACTTAAGGAAAGGTCACAAGCAGACAATAATCAATATAATCACATTTGAAGAAAGTCAAATATAAGTGAGAATATATTCTTTCCTTATGTTAAATACATATATGTGGACACATACTTGCATGCAGAAGCAGTATACACAGTTATACAGTATGATTATCTACCTGTGTCCAGGTACTAACAATAAAACACCATATCATATTTTAACATGAATACAAAACCAGCCTGCATGCATGAATGTGAATGGTAACATCTCCTAGGGTTGTACGTGATAATATTGTGCTGGGAATATCTCACCTCCACACACACCACATGCAGCAAAGGTCTGTCTCAGTTATTCAAACAGGAGTTCACAGACTCAGGCTTTCTGCACCTGGAAAAAAGGAGGGAATACAAATGCAACATGTCCTAATTCAACACATACAATACTACAAACCACAACCTGCATGCATGTGAAAACGTTCACAGTTGGACCTGACAATAGTACATATACATTCCAAGTAACTGAAGAAGTGATGCACACAAAATAAGACCTTCTCATAAACTACATGCACCACAATCCTGGCATCTCTCACTTATTCAAACAGTATTTCACAAAAAGAGAGGTGCATTCAAAGACCACTCGGTAAAGGAAGGAGAGGAAGACCTGAAGTAAAGGCTGAACGTGCCCCAGCCAGCAGATAGCATCATCACATTGAAGGATAATGAAAGTGAGAATATTCCACAACATATACAGTATGTTAATCAATGCTTGCATAAGAATAACAGATTCAATGAATTCAACACTTTCAGTACATCAGTACATTGAAATACACTCATACAGAATAACTAGACTTACTGATTCCATGCGTGAAAGTGTGCTGTAGGAACATTTACATATGTTATACTTATATTCAGGTCAGCACGATAACCTTGAAAGCTTTCAATATAATGAGGACAACTATTAAAGAGATCCACAGTCTGTAGTGTGTTTTACAATAGTTAGACAACTGAAACAAACAGCAACATTAAGTTCTAAGATTCAAAGTAGGAGCTAACAATAAAACAACGTATCTTACTCAGCTTGTTAGTGAGAGCTTTGACATGATGAGATGAAGCCCCCCCCCCCTGTAATGATCCACTCTGAAGAAGCTGGACACTTTATGTGTGTCTGCTGCTAGGATGCAGACGTGCACAGGCAGGGCCCAAAGGGATGTTAAAGCACTCACACCAGACTGCATACTTCTTCTTTAATGTATGCATCCTACTTGTTGTTCTATATGGAGTAAACCAATCAGAAGTGCAGCTGTAAGGGAAATGTTAAACCCCTCACACTTGTCTTCTGAATCAAAATAATGCAACTGGGACTCCAAAATCCTTAGTCTTGTTTTTTCACCATTATTGAATAATTAATAAAGTTCTAATGTCTGCAGTGAAATATGTTCCAAATAAGTCAAGTTTCATATTAACTGACTTCCAACTCAATCCAGTGAAAAAGCAAATTAGCATTTGCGAGAAAGTTGAACACACAATCTGATTTTCAAAGATGCAGTTAAGTGTGTGAAATGTGAATCAAACCAAGCATATAGTATCTGATTGTTGTGCTCCAAGTTGATCTTCTCTAAGACAACATCAATTTAGATATCTCCTTGTATTGAATGTGATAGGAAACACAATCTAACATGGTCAACATATTCAACAATGAAATCTGCAAAAAAATGGTTGCAAATAAGTCAAGTTTCATATTACCTGACTTCCAACTCAATCCAGTGGAAAGGTGACCAAGAAGGGGCAGCTGGACCCCAGTGGAGCAGGTGCAGGCCTGGGGTCAGTGCCCAGCTGTTTCAGCTCTGCTGCAAGCAGTCACAATTCAGGAGGCATCTAACTTCTGCCGGTCCGCCACAGAAGAGCAGGACAACGTCTGGACCAACTCATAAGAGCAGGGAGACTACATTTTCTCTCTTTGTACATAACAAACAGTTGAATTGGGTTTGCAACAATAAAGAGGGAAGAGAGCTATTCAGGATTCATAAGGGTGTTGCTAGCAAATAGTAAGCCTATGCACCATAAGCACGCAATACACTAGTCCACCACAGAAGAGTAGGACAAAGTCATGACCAACTCATAAGAGCAGGGGGAGCTTCACTCAAAGTAGGGGAAAAGGGACCAGGGAACCAAGAAGGGCTAGCTGGACATGAGAGGAGCAGTGTGTGGGCTGGGGTCAGTGCAGGAGGCCCATCAGACGGACTGAACCACAACAGAGACTGACCAAACTTTCTGGGCCAAGGAGGAGGATGGCGACAAAGGAGGGACTCCTTTGGAGGGCGAAGGCCATGGTGGGACTACTCATGGACTACCACAGTACATAATGTAAGAGTAGTTGTAGTTAGAGGTTTGCTCTCACTTGATAGGATGAGCAGATGTCAGTCAGACCACCAACTGGATGGAATGGACAGAAGTAAACCTCTCTGCCGACTGTACGGGAGTGTCAGAAGATCTTAATTTGAGATCTAAGAGTTTGAAGAGAGACTAAGCTGCATTTTTCCAATGTTCCGACCGGAATCGTGCCACGCACGCCTCGTCCACAGGCGCAAGGCTTCCACTTCTAACGCACGACGGTGTATTGGAATTGTACAGTACGCTTCGAATACCTGAGATACAGCAGTTCTGTATTTGAAGTGGACTTCTAATACATTTCTGTAGCGTCTCGGGTATTTGAAGTGTACTGTTCGCTCAATATCCAACTTCAGAAGCCTCTTGCGGACGTCAAGTCTGAGAGGACCCCGACATTTTTAGGGCATCTCCGGGAAACTTTAGTCCCGCCGGGGGTCCTGCCGACATCATGTCCTGTCCCGTTGGGGGTCCCGCCGTCACCATCCCATGTTCCATTTGGGGTCCCTCCAACACCATCTCAAGTTCAATCATTGGTCCTGCCGGCTCCTGATCTGTTGGTGATCCTGCCGACACCAGCACCTGTTCCGTCCGTGGTCCTGTCGCTGCCTTCCTGCCCGTCCTCCGGAGCTGTCCCGCCGCCGCCCTGCCCGTCCTCCAGAGCTGTCCCGCCGCCAGCCACCCTGCCCGTCCTCCGGAACTGTCCTGTCACCGCCTGACCGTCCTCCGGAGATGTGCTGTCACTGCCTGCCTGCCTGTCCTCCGGAGCTGTCCCGCCTCCATCCTGCCCGTCCTCCGGAGTTTTCCCCTGATTGCCTACGCGCACGTCTCCGACATCCCTGAGTTCCCCTGCTGCAAGCTCTGCACACACCCAGCCTCTGCTTTTCCCCCCGGCCATCTGCTCTTGCCACCCTTGAACAAAGAAGGGACCCCTCTGGAGAGTGGAAGGTGTGGCAGGACCACCAACAGATAAAGGACCATGCGGTGGAAGGTCAAGACCACCTCAATTCTGCAGGACAAAATGGGGACCAACATAGATTAGAAGGGGAAACCGTAGTCGACCTGAGCTCAGCAGGGGGACATGGAACTGCCACAGTAGGGTAATATAAAGGGGTTTGCTCTCACTTGATAGGATGAGCAGATGTCAGTCAGACCACCAACTGGATGGAATGGACAGAAGTAAACCTCTCTGCCGACTGTACAGGAGTGTCAGAAGATCTTAATTTGAGATCTAAGAGTCCGAAGAGAGACCAAGCTGCGGCGGGAAGGCGTCCACTTCGAACGCACGGTGGTGTATTGGAAGTGTACAGTACAAAATGATGCAACAAGGAAGGGTAATGGCAGAGACCTCCCCCCCCCGCCCCAAAGACAAAAACCGTGGGGATCCACAAAATGAGCAGACACCCGGGAAGGGGTCCTCTACGTCTTCTAAAACTTTGAAACATTTTCTCAGCCAAGTACCCCCTGACCGTCCACGGACATTTTTGATTGAAAAAGCCAATATAAATAATTACAATATGTTCCCTCAGTGTGTGATTTATTAACTCCTTCGTGCATGAAAAAAAATAACATAAGAAAAAAAATTAAAACAGATTTTTCCATGGAGTTTTTCAACTGAAGTTATATATAACAAACCAATGAAAACAATTCTATATTATGCAAAACTACAAAATACAATACACAAATTTGACATGTTTATATGAAGACCCCCTCGGTGGTTCTAGGAATATTTGATATCAAATTGTGTTTTCTATTTAACTTATTGTTCGAAGATTGTTTTTGTAATCATGCATGGTATTTTTTTAACTTTTTTTTTTTTTTTTTTTTTAAAGTCTCACGTACCCCCTGCAGTCCCCCAACGTACCCCTAGGGGTCCATGTACCCCCATTTGAGAATCACTGCTCTACGGTGGGGATCAGTCCGGGAGTCCATTTGGGGCAATGTTTACAACGACTGCACCGAAAGACCCAGCTGAAGCCGCTCCCCCCCGCTCCACCTGGAGACGGACCATTTGGCCAACTTTGGGACTGTTTGAGCAACTTGGGAAATAGGAGGGGCTATGGTGCGCTTTTGACCACCCCGGTGCGAAGACCATCGAATTTTAGGCCCATCCAGCCACTTTTGGGTGAAACGGCCCTTTAACCAGTTAAGCCCCATTCCCCCGGTACCGGGGGCTAAACGCAACATCTTGCAAGAAACAGCGTCTGAGGGATTCTTAACATTTAACAAACTATGAATGTGTCTTATCCACTTAACGGGAAGAAACTCAGTTATCAGACAATATTAACAATTTTTTTGCTAAACGAAACACAAGGGTAATAACAAAGGCCCTTAGCAAAAGAATGCTAATGCACTTAGCACAGAACTCACGGTAAAATACCCCTATTACTTATCGGATCTGCACAAACAAGATATCGATTAGCAAGCTGAGATTCCACAGATTCCAGAAATATAAGTATCATCACTGAGCGATCAAAACTCGTGTGGAAGCAAACCTAGAAATCACACCATGTAGCTTTGCGGAGCAAAAACGGGACATTGTCTTACCTTTGCTGTTGTTCTCATCAAAAGTTGTGTTCAATGGCATTAAAACGATAAGAACGCTGCTGAAGATTGATCCATAGGTTAATCCAATGTGTCTGTGTCACTTTGAAAGGATTACTGATAATCCATCATTACATTTTTATGTCAATAACGGAGTTTTCATAGCTGCTATGATAGCTATTAGAGTGTATGACAGCTTCCGGTGTTGGGCATTCTGGCTATGCATCACTCATTCACCAATGGGTCATGTTTAGATGGATTTTAGGAACTTCCCTCGATTCTATTGGCTCTAACGGTTAAAAAGAGGTGTCAATCATCAAAATCGACCTAGGGGGGCCAGAGATATGGAAAATCCACCCAAATAACCCCAGAGCTGTTTTTTTCTTGCTAAATCTCTCTAAAAAAGTCAAATGTCACTTGTTTTGCATCAATCTTGATACAGGGTACTTATTATATGTTATAATTTGGATTCCTAAAGCTTTTAGTCTACAATCCCATCATTCATACTATGTTCAATCTGAATTTACTTTAAAATTAAAAAAATGGTATATTGATTCTGACTTTTATACATCCAACTCACAGGTTTATCATTGCTTTGAGAACAAATATGATTAATTTACCCCTTTTTAGAAGTGAAGATATAGTCAATTGTTCTGGGAATGTCACTATCGAGCCAGAGGCCTGAAAAACAGGATGGGGGCTTAACTGGTTAATTGGGGGGGTCCGGATCGGTTCGGGTGAAATGCCCATTGGACGAATGGCAAGTGGACAAAGTTGCTCGAAGTGGATACCAGCGGTGTGGACGTAGCGCCTCCAACACTCGGACGTCGGTCTGCGCGCACGCCATGGCACTGCCGAGTTAGCGAAGTGTACATCGCTTGTCCAACGCTAGTTTGTACACTGCCAAAGATTTTACCATTCTACCAGCGTCCATGAGGTCGGAGGTTCCCTTCCTGCAGGGCCTAAGTCAATGCAAACTAACCGTATTATTTCAAGGTTTGGGGGTATACCGTTGAAACACTGGGAACTTCAATCCTTGGGACAGACCTCTTGATGTGCCAAGTTTTAAGCAAATCGCAAGAACTCTAATTGATCAGTTAAACCGGTTGGTGTGCTGAAAGCTTGTAGATCATCTTGTTTGTCACCAGTGAAGTCCCTATTTTAGTCAATGGCATAGTCAAAATCCATGCAGCCAAGGCATTGTGAAGATATCACCCTATCAATGTACTTCTCTATGACCTCTTCAAACTCCTTCCGTTTTTGCTTTGGTAGTAACTGCAGCCCTTCTGGCACCACCCTACATGTGTACAGTTGTACGACTTCCCATGGCCCACCAAGACCCAAAGGCTTGCTTCTTCAGCTTGATAAACTCTTTCACTGTTTGAGTCCACCAACAATTCATAAGTTGTTGCCACAACAAACACCAACCAACTCCAGCCACAACTCCTGGAAGCCCCCACCACAATAGAGGTTTTCATATGATTAAAAAACAACCAACCGTGGATTTTTGGCAGTGGGTGTTGTGGCTTCAAATACACTTGAATCACCCTTTGTTTGAACATAATATTTGTTACGTCCAAGTTAGGACATAAAAGTAAACCCAACATTTTTTTATTTGGGGATGGAACATTTGGCAGAAAGTGGTTCTCCAACAAAACCATAATCCACAAAAAAGGTTTGAGTCTTATTGTGATTAATAAAGATGTTTTTGTATCGATCACAGAAAAAGTTGACAGTCACATAACTTGAGCAAAGCAAGTGGAACAACATCTATGGGTTCAGGCCTCTAGAGTTTGATTAATGTGTGTACATGGTAGGAGCTCTTTCTTTGGAGATTTTAGATCCACAGAGGGTACATTAGTGTTAAAAATATCCCAACGACTCAAACAGATCAAGGTCCAGTTTCTGTTACTGTGTTTGACGGACCACAAGATAATAAAGAAGAATCCACAGAGCGGAGCTGTTCACTTTCTGAGGTGCAGGTTACTTTACATGAAACATTTCAAACGGGTTGTATGTTTTCATATCTTAATTCATGTATACTGTTAAGATAATCTGCCTTGTTTTATACAAACTATTAATGGCTGGTAAATATAATGTGACATATATAACTCTTGATGGGCATGTGGAAGTGCAGAGGTATAGATATCTTTATTTTGTGATCATGTTTACTGCATATGTTCTGATCATCTGCAGTAATTCCACTATTGTGTGCATCATTGCTTTACACAGAAACCTCCATGAGCCCATGTACGTGTTCATTGCAGCTTTGTTGGTTAACTCTGTTCTGTTCAGCTGTTCTATCTACCCAAAGCTTCTGGTTGACTTTTTATCAGAGAAGCAGATCATATCTCATTCAGCCTGTCTGTTTCAGTGGTTTCTTTACTACTCTCTGGGCTGTTCAGAATTCCTCCTGCTGGCAGCCATGGCCTATGACAGATATGTGTCTATATGTAAACCTCTGCAATATCCAAATATCATGAGAAAAAGAACTGTTCAAATGTTGCTGATCCTAGCTTGGCTTCTGCCTGCTTGTCAGGTTTCAGTGCCGATGATAGTGAGTGCTAACAAAAAACTCTGTCACTTTAATTTGAAAGGAATAATTTGCAACAGCACGGTTCAAAAACTGTATTGTGTGACTTCAAGACTGGTGAATATATACGGCTTGGCTGTTCTCGTAACTGCATTAATTTGTCCTGTGCTCTTCATTCTTTTCACATACATCAGGATAGTTATACTTTGCTATAGAAGCAGTCAGGAGGTCAGGAGGAAAGCTGCACAGACCTGTTTACCCCATCTGCTGGTTCTCATTAACTTCACTTGTTTGGGTGCTTATGATGTACTTTTACCTCGAATTCAAACTGATTTTCCCAAAACTGTACGTTTAATATTGTCTTTACAAATATTGTTTTTTCATCCTCTATTTAATCCCATCATATATGGTCTGAAAATGAAGGAAATTAATAGACAGCTGAAGAGATTGTTCTGCAAACGTGTCTAATGCGTCACAACTGATGGCTGAGTTCAGTGATGCTGTTGTGTCATAATGCAGGGGTGTGATTGATTTGATCATTGCACGTTAGTTAATGTGAGGATTTGTTTCAGTAATGCAAATACACTCTTTAGAGCAAACCTAACTTCATCAAGGTAATAACAGATAACGGAGCAATATTTAAGTTTTTCAAAACTCCTGATGAGGTCAACACTCCAGCAGCTGTAACTAAATCATGCTTTTCTGCATCTGTCCTTACTCTCAACACAGCACAGCTTGTTTATTCTTTTGTTCACTCTCAAATTGCAGAAATGGAACCCTGTTCTTTCATATTTGAAATCTTATTTTCTGCCTTTAATGTCACATAATAAATGTCATCGTTACCTCTTAAAAGTAAGACCGTGTGCTTTAAACTTTAATTTAGTGCCCTGCCAGACAAAGCGGATTCAAATTGTTTCTAAATAAATCAATAAACAAGAAAGATCATAGTGTTGTTGCCGTCAAATGACTGTTGATCGCATGTGATTTCTATCATGCTCAGATTAAGTATGGTTCGCAATCTGCAGTTATCTAAAGAGGATGATCATACTCATCGGCCTCAAGGTTTCAATCCACATTTGAAATATGTCTCACCAACATTTCTATATTTGTTGTATTTTATCCGTATGGTAAAAAAAGAAACAGTCTTGAACACTTAATTTCCAGCATTCATTTGTATGCAGCAATTTATGGTTGAAAAGTCTTGCCAAATTTAAATGTAAAACAAAAAAGTTGACAGTTTCAACTATAACAATATAACAGAAATGTGGTTAGGCTCTCATATGTCCTCTCATGCTATCCAGCTATATTCATTTAAAACATTTGACTACTTGTTGATGTAGCATAGCTTGGTCCGCTTTGGGTAGTTTCTCCTATAATCTCTTGCAGGTAATGGGGGGATTCCTTTGCAAGGTGTAATTATCAACACCGTTCTCTTGTGTTCACTGTTTAGTATTGACACTGGACACCAGGCCTGGAGACATTCCCTTTCCCACTGCTTTAACTCTAATGGTCACCGGCATGGTGTCACTTTGTGTGGAAAGGAGGTGGGGACACTTATTTTCAGATATAAAACAACTAGTGTATTGCCTGCTTATGGTGCATTGGCTTACTATTTGTTAGCAACACCATTATGAATCCTGAATACCTGTCTTCCCTCTTTAATGTTGCAAACCTGACTCAACTGTTTGTTATGTACAAAGAGAGAAAATGTACAACTTGCACAAAAAGAAACTGTGTCAAGAGTTTGTTAACGTTTCTGATCAGCACATCATGTTTTGGGGTCATTTTGGAATAAGTAGGCTAAGGGGCCATTCTCTTGAGCTTACATTAACCTTTTGATGACTAGTGCAGTGCCTGTGCTGTGCTGCTGCAAAGCTGAAGCAATTTTAGCTTTTTCTGTTTTCTATATCTCTGCAGATTACACCACTTTGGTCCCCAGAAATACCGCGACAGTGAGTGAATGGACGAATCGCTCTCCAGACTGTACATGTTCTCTTGTGCAAATGAACCACTGCTGTCTTCTCCAGTGTTCTGTGTCAGTTCATGGAAATGTTGTCTTTTTAAAGTTTGCATCAAAGTTACTCGTTAACGTTTCATGTACTAGCGATCCCTCGGTTCCCAGGCCAAGTCCCTAAAGACTGAGCTACTGATGTCCCCATGTTTCCCATATGTGTTTTTGGGATTATTTGTTGGCATTCCCTGAGGATTTGCTGCCTGATTCGCTCTGGCCAACTCCTATTACTCCTGTCCAGTTTGTGATCTGGGCTGACACCTGCTGCTGAAATATAAAAGGAATATGTTGACCATGTTGGATTGTGTGGAGGGTGTTCGGGAACGTCACACATTGCCTGTATGACCCTGATATCATTAGACAAAATATTAAGAATTACGTTTGGTAAATAAATTCTTAAGCTATACAAGAACATCTGAACACAGAGAGGCAGGATTTTGTAATGTTGGCCTGTATGTTTCTGCATTGAATAAAATCCCACTTTGGCTGCACTTGATCCACCTGTCTTCTTTCTTCTTGATCAGAGAGTTTTGTGTTTGGCCCCTCAATACCATTGTAATGTTTTACCATTTGCTGTTATTACTGTATTTATTGTGTGTTTTAAAAGTGTGCTGTGAACCATGTATCCTTTGTAACTATAAGAAAGATATAATGATGATATAAGACAGGGGTGTCCAAAGTGTTGGCCCCCCCCACTAGAGGTGAGGTATATTGCCTCATAAGTTAAAGGTGACCTATCATGCTATATTTAAATGATATAGTGTATGACCATACCTATATAAGGTATATTTATACATTTCAAAATACCAAACAGATCATTTTTTAGCCATGCCTCGTTTCGCTCATTTTCGCTTTATTCCAAACCTGCCTATGAAAATTCTGAGCAGCAGCTGACCACGCCCCCAGCAGAAGAGCCGGCGAGAGTCACGTTACCATGCTTGCTGTGATTACGAGTGTGGAATACACATGTAATCTCAGAGCAATGCATGTGTTCAAGCATATTATCAATTTGATCCAGAAACTGAAGCAGTGGAGGTTTTGGTGGAGGTGCAAACATCTCGGTTGCAGCAGGACGTTTCTGAATGGTTAGTTGACAAGCTGTTGTCCCTATTTATTTTTACTCTGTTACGATGCTAGCTACTTATTCCATTCATATTTTGGCTAATTAGCAAGAATGCAATGTGTACAGTTTGTAACGCAAACACAGCGATACATATATATATATTTATAAAGGGAGACATTCATATTTTCAGCATATATACAATGGCCTCATTGCGTTTAATAGTTTACAGTCCTTTTCTTCCAACATCGTGCAACAACCGTTGGAAAGTTCAATAACTTAGGGTGATACAAAGTATAACTCCAACACCTCAGTTGTCAGCAATGTGTGTTTCATGTGTTTTAAAAGCTCAGTTATTGACTTCTTTCTAAAGGGGTACATGTGCAACTTGCGCCACGATGCCTTCTGAACCGGAGCATGTGCTGCATGGAGATACCACACGTAACATTAGCTTCACTAAGTTGTCTGTTTAGAGAATACATTTTTCACATGTCATTCAATATATGTTTATCACACTAGGTGTCAAGACGGATGCAGAAACATGAGGACTCTGTAACCTGTGTGGTGGACCATCCTGGATTGGAGCCTGTGAGCCTAAATGTGTTGTCCCTGCAGAATGCATTGAATATTTACAGAGCTGAACATGGGACTACAGTTGAGGCAAATAGAGCACTGAGTGGTTTGTTTGTTTTGACTGAAATTGTAAAACGAATGCTAATATTGTTCATGGAAATAAATACTGGTGTATATGGCTTTATGCAATCTTTCATTCTGTCATTGTACATGTACTATTATATTATATACAGCAATGGCATAACACACCCATGTGTACGACAAAAAAAGTCCACACACAACCTTATGCTTGTGAAATCAGAATATTCTTTACCCATCCCAACATGAATAATCACGACACACTTGATATCAACTCGGAACTTTATTGTCAAAATCAACGGTTATTTGAACCCATAAAAAACAGGAGCTTTGTGAGCTGGTGCTGGAGCTTCCTTGGAGAGAGGAGCAGAGTGGTGATTCCGGCCTGCGTTGTCCTCTGATCCGTGAAATGTCTATGTTAGGTTCAGACAGCAGCCAAATTGAACCGTGTGGCATACCCGGCGATGACCTCCTCCCTGTCAGGTTGCTCATAATGGTGCAGGGTCCACAAAGACTTGGTCGAAGATGAGGTCCATCAAGTTGGCCACGTAGCCTGTGCAATGTTAAAAAAAGCACAACAAAAAAAGTGGTTTAGATTAGTATATGCATGTCGTCAACAACAACATACCAGGGCTTTAGCTCCGTTTTACTCGTGGTGTGTGTCCCCTCGCATACATACATACAGTGTTGTATCCTAACACACCCCCATTTATATTCATGTGCGCAAACAAGTAAACATACTGCAAAAAACGGCATGTCTCATTAGCTTAGCGTAGCTTAGCGTAGCTTAGCTTAGCTAACAGATCGATGATATATGATCGTTCTTACAGACTACAATCACAAAAGCTTTTACATAACGCTGGAAAAAACGGCACTTACCTCCAGAAGATTACGTTTGTTATTATAACTTACTCAATATGATTTTTTAGAGGATACAAAATACTAATACATAGGAGAATAAATACTTGTGTTATCGGCTAGGCGTGGCTTTACAGCCTTCACACAGATCGCCATTACGGCAGTCTGAACATGTTCGCAAATGCCTGATAATTAAAATAAAAGACAAAGCAAAGACTGCGAAGCGTACCAAATAAAATGTTACAAGAACATATAAACACCTAACCGATTACTAGTTGGGGTTGAGGCGACATTGATACGGCTAAGCTACATGCTACATGCTACATGCTACATACTACAAGCTAGATATAGCTTTATCAGGAAAAACACTGCTAAATAAAAACTTACAGCTTCAGAATTGGATGTGTCCTCACTGGCCTGGTCCCGGATGGTTGGTATTGATCCCGGGTGTAGCATTAGTTTGGAGGCATATCCGTGTTGGACTTGAGAGAAGTTCATAAACATGTCCGTGGTTTAACTGGCTTAGACATCCTGGCAATAGCAGGAAAAAACACAGATGTGACTGGGGTTGGTTTAGCCTGCCGATAGCCTATATGCGAATGAGAGGTTTGGCAATGCACGTAGCCGTGGCTCATTCCCCTGATAGGTGGAGAGTTGACCAATAAGCGGAGTACGTCTTTGTGACGTAGAAAAGTGTCGGAATGTGGATCCATTTTTTTCAGATCCGTTGCAGCCCCTTTTTTAGAGATTTGGCGAAGGAGGAAAATAGAGAGGGTTGTGTTTTCTGACACTTGGTGAGTTCCCTGGAACACCGGGGACACATAATCATGTATAAAAGACGTACAAAGGTGCATTTAGCATGATAGGTGCCCTTTAAGTTATATGTTAGCAAAATCAATCAAATGTAGGTAAATTACGGTCGATAGTTTAACATGCTTTAAGAAAACAAGCAGTCTCATTTACTCAGCTCTCCAGAGGGTTTACTTTATTGTGTTGGTAGCTCATCCCTTAAAACAGAGGCCTCAGATTGCTGATAATAAGTCAAGTCAAGTTTGAAAGTGAGAAAAGGAGGGGTCCCAATATGGAGCCCTGAGGCACCCCACAGCTCATAATAAGGAGATATGAAGGGTCTATTTCAAGCTTCTTCTGCAAATCAGTTATTGTTTTTTTTTTTCATCAACTAAGATTAGTTTGAACATGTTTTCAACTTTAATTGACTGAATTTATTAGAAAATGTAGCTTATTAACACATGTAATATATTTAAGATGAAAAATATAAAACAAGCACAAGTTTCACGTGGGGTCCAGATTCCATTATACTTTTAGAATTTGCTGCGGGCCAATACAAAATGGACTATGGGCCGCATTTGGGCCCCAGGCCATAGTTTGTACAGATATTCAATGGACAACACAGTCTACTGCCATGTGAGTCTTTGCTTGTTCAATATGTAATGAAATATCATCATGCTTACATTACATGTTACTTGTTAGACGTTTTTATCCAAAGCGACTTTCATACTCAATGCTGTGGGCAACCCCCACAGGACCACAGGAGCACTTTGGGGTGAAGGATCTCAGGGACACAACGACATGCTGACTGCAGTGGGTTTTGAACCTGTGCTCCCTTGATCCAAATACCAACGCACCACTGCGCCACACGTCTCCTTACAATTTCAATCATCACCTACTGCCTGAATGTTCTGTTGTCCTGTACATAAATAAAGAGATTGTTAAAGTAAATGAATGCATTAAGACAACAATAATACAACCATAAACATAAACAAAGGCTGGTGAGATGTTTATCTCATGAGGGTTAGTTTATCTCGTGAGACGGATGAGGAGTCCTCGTACAATTACTAGCTACGTTTTGTAAGTGATATGTTAAATGGGGATTATTACTCATTAAAATAATAATAATAATTTGACCACAAGGACAATATTGTTTATGTTGTTTATTTGTTTTCTTCAATAACATGTAATCGACTCAGGGCACAACATTACAATTAACATGTTAATTTTTGACCAATATTAAATGAAGACATAAACGAGAGACACAACAACAAGTACATTTCAGAATGACCATATAATAAATAAGGTGTGCTGTGTTGTGAGTAAGGACAGAAGCAGAAAAGCATGATTTAGTTACAGCTGCTGGAGTGTTGACCTCATCAGGAGTTTAGAAAGACTTACAAATTGCTCCGTTTTCTGTTATTAGGTTGCTCTAAACGCATTAGACACGTTTGCAGAACAATCTCTTCAGCTGTCTATTAATTTCCTTCATTTTCAGACCATATATGATGGGATTAAAGAGAGGATGACACAACAATATTTGTAAAGACATTATTAAACGTACAGTTTTAGAAAAATCAGTTCCAAGTCGAGGTAAAAGTACATCATAAGCACCCAAACAAGTGAAGTTAATGAGAACCAGCAGATGGGGTAAACAGGTCTGTGCAGCTTTCCTCCTGACCTCCTGACTGCTTCTATAGCAAAGTATAACTATCCTGATGTATGTGAAAAGAATGAAGAGCACAGGACAAATTACTGCAGTTACGAGAACAGCCAAGCCGTATATATTCACCAGTCTTGAAGTCACACAATACAGTTTTTGAACCGTGCTGTTGCAAATTATTCCTTTCAAATTAAAGTGACAGAGTTTTTTGTTAGCACTCACTATCATCGGCACTGAAACCTGACAAGCAGGCAGAAGCCAAGCTAGGATCAGCAACATTTGAACAGTTCTTTTTCTCATGATATTTGGATATTGCAGAGGTTTACATATAGACACATATCTGTCATAGGCCATGGCTGCCAGCAGGAAGAATTCTGAACCATTAAAAGAGTAGTAAAGAAACCACTGAAACAGACAGGCTGAATGAGATATGATCTGCTTCTCTGATAAAAAGTCAATCAGAAGCTTTGGGTAGATAGCAGAGCTGAACAGAACAGAGTTAATCAACAAAGCTGCAATGAACACGTACATAGGCTCATGGAGGTTTCTGTGTAAAGCAATGATGCACACAATAGTGGAATTACTGCAGATGATCAGAACATATGCAGTAAACATGATCACAAAATAAAGATATCTATACCTCTGCACTTCCACATGCCCATCAAGAGTTATATATGTCACATTATATTTACCAGCCATTCATAGTTTGTATAAAACAAGGCAGATTATCTTAACAGTATACATGAATTAAGATATGAAAACATACAACCTGTTTGAAATGTTGAAAGTGAACAGCTCCGCTCTGTGGATTCTTCTTTATCAGATTCTTCACCCTCCACAGATCTCACTAAAACTTTTCACAAAGATCTGACCAACTGGTAAACCAATGAATGAAACTCTAGAGGCATGTGGACACCTACAGGGGGGGGGGGGGCAGCAACATGTTCTGGAGACCCAAAGCTTTGTGTTTTTTGCGGGTGGCAAACGTTTTTTTTAGCTAATTGCTACTTCTATAGAGCCTCTACATTTTGAATGCATTTTTCTTAAAATTATTTTTCATGAAAATAAATGCTTAACTATTGGTAGCATCTATTGGCCACCTTCTTCACCTGCAGAGTCTTTTAACCACATCATCGACACTATCAACTACATGTCCTGCGGAAATGAAATAATCTTGCTCGGTGATTTAAACAGAAGTTGGTTGGATAAATCATCTGATAGAGAGAAAAGACTTTTCAGTAGTCTAAATGTTAAACAGCTAATTAATGAGCCAACTCGTATCACTCTTAGAACCCAATCTCTGCTTGACTGGATACTCGTGTCACACCCTGACAGAATCTTAAAAGCTGGTGTAATGTCGGATTGCTTCAGCGATCATTCAATTGTTTATTGCGTATGGAAATTCAAATTAATTAAACTGCCTCCAAAACTAGTCAAAATCAGACAATATAAAAAATTGAATGTTGATTTATTTATTAATGATGTTGTTGCCCTTAATTGGGACAGATTTCAACTAATACCTTTTGTACAAGACGCTTGGGATTTTCTGCATAAAGAGCTCACTGATGTGAGAACGGTTCAGGTCAAAGGTCAACATCTCCCTTGGATCAATTCTGAACTCATCAGTCTCTTTAGGGAAAGGGATAAAGCATGGTCGATATATCGTCATTCAAGAACTATAGCCGATTGGGAAGTATACAGGGATCTCCGAAATCTGAGTAAAACCAAATTCCGAAATGCTAAATCTAACTACTATAAAGAATCTTTCACATCGGACTTTAAGAATCCCAAGCAATTTTGGACTAAAATGTTTTAGTTACTTAAAAAAAGGGCTCCCATGAATGCCCTTATAGCCTTCATTTCAGTTTGTTATTGCATTGGAGAATAATACAATCTGTTGATCAACTTGCATTATATGCAACGTGGATTGCATCGATATTAGCGCTCTTTCCATTTTTGTATATTCTTTCTCCAGGTAGTTGGAAAAGGTGTTCCGTCCCATATGCCGTGTGCCGCCCGGACATGGTGTCATGCTAACTAGCTCCCTGAAAGCGGGTGACTCCACTGTAGCAATAGCCTGCATGTGTTCTACAACATACCGTGCAATGGCTTTATCGACTTTCCCCTGGCCAGCAGTCCCTTGGTTAACATCCAGCCGCTGTTGCTCAGGTGGAGGTGGAGGTGGAGGTGGAGGTGGAGTGGCGTCGGCTGAGTCTTTGTGGTCTTAGCTACTAGCTTCGTCCCAGCATGTTGTTTCTGCAGATGAGAGATCTGAATTACTGGTTTGGGCAGTAGATAGACTCTTTGACCCGCCAGGACACAACTTACATTTAACTAAAACGTTCTTTTGTTTGTGCTCGACAAAAGTGAAATAGTGAGAATATCTCCAGGTGGAGAAACTAGACTTGAGCTCCGCCGCCGCCATGATAGTCTTGTTAGTAAACAACACAAACACGCCCACAGCCCGTCTCCGCATGTGACACAGGAAGTATCTAAGTACATTTACTCAAGTACTTAAGTACAGTTCTCATCTCTGTTCGCCTGGCTGTTGACTATATAAAAAAACTAACGCAGTAACGGAGTAACGCACCCCTAGTAACTGTAACTGAGTTACTGAATTTAAAACTTTGTAACGTGTTAGTCCCAACACTGGTCATACACCGTTTGAACTAACACAATACACAGACGCACATACTGACAATGGCGACCTGTTGCACAACCCCTCATGGCCAACATTTAAAAAGTACATTTCATTACATATGAATGTTAAGTAGCTTAATCAACATAGGTAGGAATGAGTGCTTATAGCGGTTCAGCCTGCTCTTGGGAACCTTAAATCTTCTACCAGAAGGTAGGAGCTGGAATTCTGGGTGGAGTATGTGGGTGGGATCAGACACAATTTTGTTTGCCTGTTGGATAATGGACTGCTCGTATATGTTTTGGAGAGATGGGTGTTTTTTTAACGCCCATCATTTTCATAGCAGTCTGTACCAGGCGAGCGATCTGTGACTTTGACTGCACTGTCAAGTTACCATACCAGGCAGTAACACCATACCTAATGATGCTCTCCAACACTACATGATAGAACAGTAACATAAACTTCTGGTCCACTCCGAAAGCCAGGAGTCGACGCAGAAAAAACTTCTGCTTACCTTCCTCCTTCAGCAGCTAACTCAGCACCAGTGCCTCATCCAGCAACCCAAGGGGCCATGCTACATGCTAATCAAATCCCTTCCCCAACACCCAAATATTTTTCTCCTTGTGCAACTAACTATACTCTAGCCACAGCAACACCACCCATCCAGCCAGCCTCATCAGATCACCCTTCTCCCGTGTCTCCCGTCTTGCGTCAGCAGATTCTCCTCGTAGTTAAGTAGATTTAGCTCAGCTACTACAGTCTTCAATTATCGACTCTAGCCAGCCCAGGGAAATGCAGACCAGCCTCAGTTTAGTCCAGCTTCGTAACCAATCACATCTTGGGTCTAAGGACTTAACCCCTACAGAGGTTGCGGTAGCATTCTCCCTCTACCGCAACGTCTTCTGCTCACCTCATCCTGCACGCAGAACTGAGTTAGGCGAATACCTCTACATAGCGCTTGACATGGCCATACGTATGGGAGGCCAAGGTTTCTACACCTACCACGTTCACTTTGCTAGTCAAGCCGCCGGCCGCATTAAACAATTCAACCAGGGAACACACTGGGGCGCTTTGGACTCTGAGCTTTACCACATCTTCGCAGCACACGCACCTTTCTCTTGCCAGTTATGCGGAGCCCCCTCCCTCCCACCTGGCCTCAGCATGCTCAGTCAGCACTCCACCACCTCAACCACCTCGCTCACTTCCCTCTTCATCACGCAACGCCTCAGCCTTCGACCGTCTATCACCTGCCGCACCCTCCCATCATCCCTAGTCCCGCAAACAAACGCTCCTCAGCCAACGCCCCCGTTAAGGGCGTCGACAGGCGAATAACTTTAATGACTTGGGCTGCTCTCTCTGTGGCGGCGCTCATGCCAGGAGCACCTGCCCCCACAACCCAACCATACCAGCAGATTGAGTAGCACGGCACCTCAGCACACCCATCAAGGTAAATGACCTAGCCACTGCCCTACATAATCATCCAGATAGACAGTTTGTTTACTTTCTCATCAATGGCTTCACTCACGGTTTCCACCCAGGTATACACACACACAAAACTAAAATAATTACACTTTGTCGCCAACATCACAGCAATTCTGGTCAGTTTCCATTGTGGTTCAGTCCGTCTGATGGGCCTCCTGCACTGACCCCAGCCCACAAACTGCTCCACTCATGTCCAGCTAGCCCTTCTTGGTTCCCTGGTCCCTTTTCCCCTACTTTGAGTGAAGCACTCCCTGCTCTTATGAGTTGGTCCAGACGTTGTCCTGCTCTTCTGTGGCGGACCGGCAGAAGTTAGATGCCTCCTGAATTGTGACTGCTTGCAGCAGAGCTGAAACAGCTGGGCACTGACCCCAGGCCTGCACCTGCTCCACTGGGGTCCAGCTGCCCCTTCTTGGTCACCTTTCCACTGGATTGAGTTGGAAGTCAGTTAATATGAAACTTGACTTATTTGGAACAGATTTCACTGCAGACATTAGGACTTTATTAATTATTCAATAATGGTGAAAAAACAAGACTAAGGATTTTGGAGTCCCAGTTTCATTATTTTGATTCAGAAGACAAGTGTGAGGGGTTTAACATTTCCCTTACAGCTGCACTTCTGATTGGTTTACTCCATATAGAACAACAAGTAGGATGCATACATTAAAGAAGAAGTATGCAGTCTGGTGTGAGTGCTTTAACATCCCTTTGGGCCCTGCCTGTGCACGTCTGCATCCTAGCAGCAGACACACATAAAGTGTCCAGCTTCTTCAGAGTGGATCATTACAGGGGGGGGGGCTTCATCTCATCAGGTCAAAGCTCTCACTAACAAGCTGAGTAAGATACGTTGTTTTATTGTTAGCTCCTACTTTGAATCTTAGAACTTAATGTTGCTGTTTGTTTCAGTTGTCTAACTATTGTAAAACACACTACAGACTGTGGATCTCTTTAATAGCTGTCCTCATTATATTGAAAGCTTTCAAGGTTATCGTGCTGACCTGAATATAAGTATAACATATGTAAATGTTCCTACAGCACACTTTCACGCATGGAATCAGTAAGTCAGTAGTTATTCTGTATGAGTGTATTTCAATGTACTGATGTACTGAAAGTGTTGAATTCATTGAATCTGTTATTCTTATGCAAGCATTGATTAACATACTGTATATGTTGTGGAATATTCTCACTTTCATTATCCTTCAATGTGATGATGCTATCTGCTGGCTGGGGCACATTCAGCCTTTTCTTCAGGTCTTCCTCTCCTTCCTTTACCGGGTGGTCTTTGAATGCACCTCTCTTTTTGCTTTAGGTGCACAAACATTTGAAATCTGAGTGAAATACTGTTTGAATAAGTGAGAGATGCCAGGATTGTGGCGCATGTACTGTAGTATATGAGAAGATGACATTTATCCTGCCTGTCTTATTTCGTGTACATCCCTTCTTCAGTTACATAGAATTCATATTTAATATTGTCACGTCCAACTGTGAACGTTTGCCATTCACATGCATGCAGGTTATTGTGTGTTGAAATAGAATATTTTGTTTAGAACATTTCCTTTATTGTGCATTCATATTCCCTCCTTTTTCCCAGATATAGAAAGCCTGAGTCAGTTTGTGAACTCCTGTTTGAATAACTGAGACATGCCAGATTCGTGCTGCATGTATTGTATGTGGAGATGAGATTTTCCTAGCACTTACATTTAATATTGTCCCGTACAACTGTAGGAGATTTTGCAATTCACATGCATGCATGTAATATCTGACATTTAGCTAAGAAGTTCTCATTAACAGTTCCTGTATTGTTCCTCTCTTCGGAGCAGACATGCAGAGCAACAGCAGCCTGAACCCTCCCTACTTTCAGTTGACCCTGTTTGCAGACTTTGGGCCCCTCAGATACCTGTTCTTCATCTTGAGTCTGTTCATCTATGTGACTATAGTCTCTGCTAACATGGTCATTATTCTGGCAGTGTTCCTGGGGAAGTCTCTGCATCAGCCCATGTATATTTTCATCAGCTGTCTGTGTGTAAACTCTCTGTTTGGCTCAGCTGGATTCTTCCCCAGGTTCCTGCAGGACATCCTCTCTGACTCTCATTTGGTCTCACGTCCATTATGCTTTATTCAGATGTATGTTATTTACACCTATGCTTCCTGTGAGCTGACCATCCTCACCATCATGGCCTACGATAGGTTCATTGCTATCTGTCAGCCCTTACACTACCACAGTAAAATGACGTTTCAGAAGGTACAGATACTTGTGCTTGTTGGTGTTTTCTACCCAGTATCTACGATTGGCTTCTGCCTCTATCTTACTGTTAGATTACCGCTGTGTGGAAATAAACTGCACAGGATGTTCTGCTCTAACTGGCCTGTGGTGCAGCTCTCCTGTGTGGACACCACTCCAAACAACATAGCTGGTCAGTTTCTCACGGTGACCGGCATCTTCATCCCCATGTTCTTCGTCCTGTACACATATCTACGGATTCTGCTGGTCTGCAGCAGGAGGTCGTCTGAATTCAGAGGAAAGGCGTTACAAACCTGCCTGCCTCACATCGTGTCCTTTATGACCTACTCCATCTCTCTCTTCTGCGAGCTGTCTTTGACTCGATTTGAGGCTGATCAACTGAATCCAAGCATCGCAGTTATTTTGTCTTTAGCGTATCTGATCATTCCCCCCCTCAATAACCCTATAGTTTATGGCCTGGGTCTGCCTCAAATCAAAGGAGTCATATTAAGATTTCTGAAGAAGGGTCCTGCTGCTGAAATATCAAAGGAATAAGTTGACCATGTTAGATTGTGTTTCCTATATTTTAGAAGAGTGCATTAGGATTGTGTAGTGTGAAAGGTGTTTGGGCGATGTCACACATTGCCTGTATGACTCTGATATCATTAGAGTCAATATTAAGAATTACGTTGGTAAATACATTCTTAAGTAAAGGCTATACAAGAACATCTGAACACAGAGAGGCAGGATTTTGTAATGTTGGCCTGTATGTTTCTGCATTGAATAAAATCCCACTTTGGCTGCACTTGATCCACCTGTCTTCTTTCTTCTTGATCAGAGAGTTTTGTGTTTTCTCCACAGCATACTCAGCGTTGTCCGCAGGCAACAATAGCAAGAGTGCATGGTTTTATTATATTTAGAAAATGCAAGGTTATTATAGTAGCGTGTGTATTAATGGATTAGAGTAATTAGAGAACAGCCTCAGAGGGTGGATATGTAGATTCAAGATGAAAGGTTTATTGTCATACCATATACAAAACTGTAGTTATGTAATGTATGAAACACTTAGATCACAGGTCTCTCAACAGTGCCATTACAAGACATAAAGAAATATATAAAAACAACAGTGGCAACCTGTGTCTATCACAACTGGACCTTCTGTAGACCCCCCCCCCCCCCCCCCCCCCTCCCGCCATTTTATTTACATTTTATTTATATAATTAAATCGATAATTTGTTTGTTTTATCTGAGTGTTTCAGGGTATCCTCTGAATTCCTTGACGGCCCTGACGGTTCACCACTGGTTGCTGGGGTGATGGGGGTCTTTCATAAACCGGAGGGCTCTCTTCCTGAGCAGCTGGGAGTAGAGGTTCTTCAGGGATGGCAGCTCCGTCCTGGTGATGTGCTGTGCAGGTTTCACCACTAGAAGAGTAAAACGGAACTAGGCATTTGGCTCAACTCACACATTGCCTGTATGACTCTAATATCATTAGACACCATATTAGGAATTAGGGCAGTAAAATAATGCTAAAGTAAAGGCTATAAAATAAGATCTGAACAAAGACATGTGTGTAATGTTGGCCTGTATGTATTTATGCATTGAATAAAATCCCACTTTGGCTGCACTTGATCCGCCTGTCTTCCTTCTTCTTGATCAGAGAGTTTTGTGTTTGGCCCCTCAATACAATTGTAATGTTTTACCATTTGCTGTTATTACTGTATTTATTATGTGTTATCATGTATCCTTTGTAACTATAGGAAAAATATAGTGATGATATAAGACAGGGGTGTCCAACGCTTTTCACTGAGGGCCACATACAGAAACACATAAGAAGGGTTGGCCCCCCCCCCTAGAGGTGAGGTATATTGCCTCATAAGTTAAGTTATAAGTTAGCGAAATCAATCAAGTGTAGGTAAATTAAACCCTGAGCCTGTTTTTCAGGTTTCAGGCTCGAAAATGACATTCCCAGAACAAATGACCATATCTTCTAAAAGGGTTAAATTAATAATCTTTCCTCTCACAGTAATGATGAACCTGAGAGTTGGATGCAGAAGAGTCAGAATAAATATAGATGTTTTTTATTTGAAAGAAAATTCAGATTGAACATAGTAAAAAACTGTAAATTATAGTGTCCGTCCAAAAGATATGTTGTACTTATAGTGAAACTAACCTTGGATGATGGGATGGTAGACTAAAAGCTTTAGGAATCCAAAGTACAACATATAATAAGTACCCTGTATCAAGATTGATGCAAAACAAGTGACCTTTGACCTTTTTAGAAAGGTTTAGAAAAAAAACCCTCTTCTGGGGCCATTTGGGTGGATTTTCCATATTTCTGGCCCCCCTTGTTGGATTTTGACATGTGACATCTCTTTCTGACCGTCAGAGCCAGTGGAATCGAGGGGAACTCCCACATACTCCTTATTTGGTAATGTGTGTGTGTTAGACTGCTGCATAGCCAAGACCGGAAGCAGCAGCCACTCTGGTGGCTACCATTAGCAGCTAACATTTGCTCTCTGATTTTTACATAAAAATGGAATTATGGATTATAAATTAAATCATTTTTTTATACAGAGACGTTAAAAACCTATGGATCAACCGATTCAGCCGCGTTTTTTCTCGTTTTAATGCCATTGAACACGTCTTTTGATCAGATTGACAGCTACGTTGAGGCGATCTCCCTAGAAGCTCCGTAAAGGTACGTGTTGTGATGTCTGTGTTTGCTTCCCCTGTCGCGAGTCCGGATCACTCAGTGATGATACTATATACCTAAATAATCTGTGGAACCTCAGCTTTAATCGGATATTTTGTATGTGTCGCTACGATAAATAATAAGGGTACTTTTATCTTGAGTTCTGTGCCAAAGTGCGTTAGCATTTTCGCCAAGGGGTCATTTAGATGCTTCTTATGAGACTTGTGTTTTGTTTTGGTAAACATGGTTTGTATCGTCAGTTAGCTGAGATTATTCCCGTTAATCTGATAACATATTAATAGGTTCTTAATATAAGATCCCCTGAGACACAGGCTGCAACATCGGCGGGGACCTTGGGGTTTAACAGGTTAAGAAAACAAGTCTCACAAGTAAAGACAGCTCTCCAGAGGGTTTACTTTATTGTGTTGGTTGCTCATCCGTTGAAACAGAAGCCTCAGATTGCTGATAATAAGTCAAGTTTGAAAGTGAGAAAAGGAGGGGTCCCAATATGGAGCCCTGAGGCACCCCACAGCTCATAATAAGGAGATATGAAGGATCTATTTCAAGCTTCTTCTGCAAATCAGTTTTTGGCCTTTTTTTCATCAACTAAGGTTAGTTTGAACATGTTTTCAACTTTAATTGACTGAATTTATTTGAAATGTAACACATGTAATATATTTAAGATGTAAAATATTATTATTCAAATATTTTTATTGAGAAGAAGCATACAAGTGTAAGCAGTAGTACATATTCTTTGGGGAGGAAAGCTTCCCCTTTTCCAACATAGAAGACAAAGATAACAGCCAACAAGAAATAATAAGGAAGAAAAAACATAGAATGACAGGAATAGCATGATTAATGCCATACCTAATCATAGTGGGAAAGAACATACAACAAGTATATATCTAATGAAAAAATGTAATTGTGAAAAACAAAAAACAGAGTGGTGCATATGAGCCCAGATTACCCCCCCCCCACCCCTCCCTCCCCGAACAGTGCCACCAAGCCATTAAAAATGATTGTTTGTGCAGTGCGTTTCAGACGACTGTCCCTCTTATAAATGAAACCATTGAACCCCACATCCTTCAATTCAGGAAAGATTCTATGGAGTTTTACTTTAGAGTAGTGCAACCTATGTAACATGTTGAACTGTATGAGGCAGTGCCTGGTAGATGTGAACAGATGCTCACATATTTCAAGGCCTTGTCCCAGGTGTCCTCTGCTATTTCCTCACCAAATTCTTTTTCCCAGTCCTTTTTAATACATTTTGTATCAACTTGTCCATAATCTTGTAGTACGTCATATATAAATGTCTCTCTGTTAAACAGTCTCTCAGACAGTGGTCAAGCTTGTCAGGTGTTGCAGTCTCACAGTCATTTAGGTGGGTCCTCACAAAATGCCTAATCTGGAGGTATTTAAAGAAATCCACCCCCTTGCCAGCCCAGGCTTTTCCTGAAGCTGCTGGAATTATGCAAATGTACAACGGATGTATAAATCACGGACGCTACCCATTCCTAACTCTCTCCATCTGTCAAAGGTTGCATCCATAGTTGAAGGGGTAAACGATGGGTTTGATGATAGGGGAACATTGAAGGACAGGGCCCTAAGTTTAAGTTGTTTTGTAATTTGTCTCCAAATCTGAATGGTATTATGAATAATCGGGTTATTATTATAGTATGACTTTTTAAGACGCACGGGAGACATAACTATGGCACCAAGAGAGGAGGGTAGGCAGTCTTCTCGTTCCAAGTCAAGCCAGTCTGCGAGTACAACCGTCTCGTCTAGCCAGTCGGAGACACAACGAATATTTGCCGCCCAGTAATAGCGCATAAAGTCTGGCAGAGCCAGCCCCCCTTTTGTCTTATTCTTGCACAAGTGCCCTTTCTTAATCCTATGGGATTTATAGTTCCAAATAAAGGGGAGAATGATCTAATCTAGTTTTGTGAAAAAGGCGTTAGTGATATATAAAGGTAAGTTCTGAAAAAGGTATAACAGCTGAGGGAGAAAGATCATCTTCACTGCATTGATCCTACCTAGTAAGGAAATTGGTAGTGTTTTCCAAAACTCTATTTTTGTCTTAAATGTATTAGAATGGCCACAACGTTTGCGTCAAATAGCCGAAGACTGCGGTTCCGTTATAAACATCAAAATATCGTCCGCGTATAGTGAGATTTTATTTGTAGTGTAGTTTGTATTGTAGCCATGAATCTCTGTGTTGGCTCGGATTGTTTCGGCAAAGGGCTCTAGTGCAAGAGCAAACAGTAGTGGACTAAGTGCACATCCCTGCCTTGTTCCCCTGTGCAGGTTAGATGGTTCTGAGAGAGTCCGGTCAGTGAGGATTCTAGCATTTGGATTGGTGCAAAGTAACTTAACCCACAAGATGAATCTTGTTCCAAATTGAAATTGTTCTAGAACTTGATATAAGTAGGACCATTCCACACAGTCAAGGCCTTTTCCGCACCCTAACTTAGGATAACAAATCCCCTTCAGGTTGTCTGGTAGAGTACATAACATTGAAGAGGCGTCTGAGGTTATGAAAGGAGTGTCTGTTTGGGATGAACCCCAGTTTGGTCAGGGTGTACCAGTTAGCCTTATAGAGGCTGAGTCTCCTCGATAAGGTCTTAGCAAGAATGTTCTGGTCTGTATTTAAAAGGGAGACTGGTCGATCCCACTTGTTCTGAATCCTTCCCTTTTTTGGAATCACTGTTATAGTTGCCTCGTTTAGTGCTGGCGGCAGCATACCAGCCTCATACGCTTTCCTGTACATCCTCAACACAATAGGAGCCAGCATATTGCTGAACGTTTTATAGAATTAATTGCACATCCCATCTGGCCGCGGGCTTTTGCCATTTTTTAGTGCGTTAATGTCTTTTTGATTTCTTCACATGTAATGTCCTTCTCAAGAGAGTCACGATCCCTCTGTTCTAATGTGGGCAGGTCACACGCATCCAAGAACTGATCCGCAGCTTCAGGTTGCGCATGGGCCTTAGAGTTGTATAAATCATCATAATACCGGCGAAACATGTCATTGATATGCCTATGAGAGGTCAAGGGAGTGCCTTCCTCTGATTTTACCCTGTGAATGGCCCTGTCGCTTTCCCTCTTCCGCAGCTGTCTCGCTAGCAGTTTATGTGGTTTATCCCCAAACTCAAATATGTCTGACTAGTAAAAATAAAGGCTCTAGACATTTTCTCAGAAAGTATTTGATTGAGCTCATATTTAAGGGAAGAGATGTTACTGTGCAACTGAGTAGATGGTAGGGTGGCGTTTTCTGTATCCAGTTTTTGAATTTGTTCCTCTAATTGTGATTGTTTAATGCGGTCCCGTTTTGTTTGCGGTGCCTGGAAAGAGATAACACATCCTCTTATATACGCTTTAAAAGTCTCCCATAACAATGTTGGTCAAACATCATCTTTATCATTTGTTTGGAAAAAAACCTCTATATGCGTCTTAATGTATTCACAAAATGGTTTCCTTGTTAATAGTTGGGGGTCGAACCTCCAGGATCTAGCCGTCTTTGACGCCTCCAGCGGTGTCAGTGACATAGATACAGGACAGTGGTCAGATATGATAATATTGTGATATTTCGCATCATTAACCCCAGACAAAAGTTGACCATCGAGCAGGAAATAATCTATTCTGGTGTATACGTTGTGAACTCGAGAGTGAAAGGAATATTCTCTACCTGTTGCATTTAAGGTTCTCCACACATCAAATAAGTTTGTATTGTTGATAGATGATGTTATTCTCTTAGTCGATGATCTGTCTAAGTAAGTATCTAGGACCAGAAGATGTACAATATAAAAGAAGTTTCAGGTGGGGTCCAGATTCCATAATACGTTTAGAATTTGCTGCGGGCCAATAACAAATGGACTACGGGCTGCATTAGTTTGTACAACCCTGCTTTAGGATATTCAATGGACAACACAGTCTACTGCCATGTGAGTGTTTGCTTTTTCAATATGTAATGAAATATCATCATGCTTACAATTTCAATCATCACCTACTGCCTGAATGTTCTGTTGTCCTGTACATAAATAAAGAGATTGATAAAGTAAATGAATGCATTAAGACAACAATAATACAACAATAAACCAATTAACTAACGTGCCATGATTAGATAAATCACACCCCTGCATTATGACACAACAGCATCACTGAACTCAGCCATCAGTTGTGACGCATTAGACACGTTTGCAGAACAATCTCTTCAGCTGTCTATTAATTTCCTTCATTTTCAGACCATATATGATGGGATTAAAGAGAGGATGAAACAACAATATTTGTAAAGACATTATTAAACGAACAGTTTTAGGAAAATCAGTTTCAAGTCGGGTTATAGAAACATCAAATGAAACCAAACAAGTGAAGTTAATGAGAACCAGCAGATGGGGTAAACAGGTCTGTGCAGCTTTCCTCCTGACCTCCTGACTGCTTCTATAGCAAACTATAACTATCCTGATGTATGTGAAAAGAATGAAGAGCACGAGGGAAAGTACAGACACTACGAGAACAACAATGCCATATAGAAATACCAGTCTTGAAGTCACACAATACAGTTTTTGAACCGTGCTGTTGCAAAGTACTGCTTTCAAATTAAAGTGACAGAGTTTTTTGTTAGCACTCACTATCATCGGCACTGAAACCTGACAAGCAGGCAGAAGCCAAGCTAGGATCAGCAACATTTGAACAGTTCTTTTTCTCATGATATTTGGATATTGCAGAGGTTTACATATAGACACATATCTGTCATAGGCCATGGCTGCCAACAGGAAGAATTCTGAACCATTAAAAGAGTAGTAAAGAAACCACTGAAACAGACAGGCTGAATGAGATATGATCTGCTTCTCTGATAAAAAGTCAACCAGAAGCTTTGGGTAGATAGAACAGCTGAACAGAACAGAGTTAATCAACAAAGCTGCAATGAACACGTACATGGGCTCATGGAGGTTTCTGTGTAAAGCAATGATGCACACAATAGTGGAATTACTGCAGATGATCAGAACATATGCAGTAAACATGATCACAAAATAAAGATATCTATACCTCTGCACTTCCACATGCCCATCAAGAGTTATATATGTCACATTATATTTACCAGCCATTAATAGTTTGTATAAAACAAGGCAGATTATGTTAACAGTATACATGAATTAAGATATGAAAACATACAACCTGTTTGAAATGTTGAAAGTGAACAGCTCTGCTCTGTGGATTCTTCTTTATCAGATTCTTCACCCTCCACAGATCTCACTAAAACTTTTCACAAAGCTCTGAGCAACTTGTAAACCAATGAATGAAACTCTAGAGGCATGTGGACAACTCTAGAGGCATGTGGACACCTATGGGGCAACATGTTCTGGAGACCCAAAGCTGTATCTACAAATCTTCTGTCTTCATACAGGTCAAAACCTAAACAGCTAAATTTTTCTGTACATCTTGGATATTAAACGAGGTTTTCACTTTTCTATCTTCGGACAACCCTCAGATTATTTTGCACATGTGTACACCGAGCTACCAGACTTCTGATGTGCCGTAGGGTTGTCGGTTCAAGTCCCCGAACAGACCTAAACATGGAGTGTGGACTGCTGGGAGAGGGCCCGCTCAATAGCTATACTAGGATGGGTTACAAGCAGAGACCACATTTCACTGTGTGCATGAATGTGTGAGCATTCAAGAGGGTTTCATCCTCCAAATCTAATCTAACAAATATATAATACTTTGTGCAATATGCCCTGCTACTGCTACTTTAATTACCATGGTGAACATATCTGCTATATCGTTTTTACTTATGGTGTTATTAATAATGTGGGCATACTGAACCATTCTTTTTTTTCTTTTCTTGACCTTACCTGCACGATCTGCTGTTCATGAACATTTCCACGATGCAGGTAAATAAAGGACTTCTGATTCTGATGCAGATGAGATCTTTATGAAGGCCTTTTGATGAGGCATTCAGAACGTTCCCTATCGGGAGAGAGTTTGCCATCAGCATCACGAGGATGTGACCGGTGCATTATATGTTAAGCTTTCCAATGATAGGCCGTCTGTGTGCAAGAAGCCTCACAACGTGCAGAGGAAGGATGCTCAGTAAGGGACACTGAAGTGGAGACTTCTGAGGAGGAGAGGTGGATTGCAAAACTCAGACATGTGGTACACACTACAGGAGAATAGGGTCAACAATAAACTAACAGATATCACCATGAAACCCCCCCCCCCCCCCACCCTCATTACGGACATTAACACAGTTATCTTTTACATTACACGTTTTCTGACATGTCATGTTTGAATATGTTCCTGAAGAGTTATGTAATGCTAACTATGAGGAGTTTGTTTACCTAAAGTGATGTAAGACTGTGTGTGTGTGTGTGTGTGTGTGTGTGTGTGTGTGTGTGTGTGTGTGTGTGTGTGTCACTAATGACCCTCATCAGCTTCTTTGGACACTGCTGTCATCTGAATACATTGCATCATATTACAAAGACACACACATAAGGTGAAAGGGGTCAAGATACAGGGACAACGTTTAGTGTGTGTGAGTGTGTGTGTCAGTGTGTGTGTGTGTGTGTGTGTGTGTGTGTGTGTGTGTGTGTGTGCTTTGGATAAAAGCATCAGCCAAATGCAATGTAATGTGTGTGCGCGTGTTTGTGTCACTAATGACCCTCATTACATCACACTCCAATAAAAAATAAAAAACACTCCAACACACACACACACACACACACACACACACACACACACACACACACACACACACATACCATGTATACATCACTTCAGGGGACATTACATTGACTTACATGCATTTCCTGGAGACTTATCCTAACCTTAACCATAACCAACACATGCCTAACCCTAACCCTAACCAAGT
>CADEHL010001538.1:70000-107165 GCA_902827135.1 Harpagifer antarcticus
TCTCAGCACAAGCAGCAGAGCTCATCGCACTAACTGAAGCCTGCACGATTGCAGAAGGCCAAACCGTGACTATTTACACTGACTCACGCTATGCTTTTGGGGTAGTACACGATTTTGGGGCAATTTGGAAGTGTAGGCAATTTCTGAAATTTGATGGCAAACCAGTACTTAACCATGTCCTGGTTGCAGGCTTACTAGACGCCATTCTGCTCCCATCTGAAGTTGCAGTCTGTAAATGTTCCGCACACGCAAGCAGTACAGACCCAGTTTCCCTAGGAAATGCGTCTGCTGACTCAGCCGCAAAGGCAGCTGCTCTGATTCCTCTCGCACCTCACGCACACTCATTTGTTAAAATCCCTGTCTCCTCCTTCACTGACAACATTTCATCACTGACTTCCATGCAGCAGCTAGCTCCACCAGTTGAGAAGGCTCAGTGGAAGGCTGCTGGGGCTGTGTTTGACCCAACCTCCAGCATCTGGGTTGGTCCAAATTCCAATCCATGTCTCCCAAGACATTTCTTCCCTCATTTTGCTAAGTTGACACATGGGTTGGATCATGTGTCAAAAGGGGGGATGTTAGAGGCTATAAATCAGGAGTGGTTCACAAGGGGGTTCACAGTAACAGCTCAAAAGCACTGTGAAGCATGCCTAATTTGCATTATGCAAAATTCTGGTAGACCAGTAAAGGTTACAGGACCCGGAGCACATCCACCTCCCACCAGGCCATTTGAGCACCTAATGCTGGATTTCATTGAGCTTAGCCCATCAGAGGGTAAGAAGCACTGTCTGGTGGTGGTGGACATGTGGTCCAAATGGGTTGAAGCTTTCCCAGTAAAAGCACAGACAGCAAATGCTGTGGCAAAGGCACTACTGAGGGAAATCATTCCTAGATGGGGACTACCAGACAACATTTCTAGCGACAACGGTTCACATTTTGCTAATGAGGCCATTACGCAGATAGGAGAATACATGGGCATGGACATCAGAAAGCATTGTGCTTATCATCCACAGAGTGGGGGTGGGGTGGAAAGAGAGAACGGCACAATAAAAAACAAACTAGCAAAATGCTGTGCAGACACAGGTCTGTCATGGACACAAGCTCTGCCCATTGTGTTGATGTACATGCGGATGGAGGAGGGAGGAGTCAACTCAGCCCATTTGAAATCCTTTTTGGGGCTCCTCCACAGATTGGACTCAAGGCTCCAGGATGTCCTCTTCCCTCCACAACTTTGTGTGAGGATGCTATGTTGTCATATTGTGTTAACCTGTCATCCACTTTAGCAGACATCCGACGTCAGGTAGCTGCAGCCTTACCTACCCCTGCCACTGGTCCACTTCTGCCATCTCCAACCCGGCGACTTCGTGCTGGTCAAGGATTTCCGTAGAAAGAGCTGGAAATCCAATCGTTGGCAAGGTCCCTACCAGGTGCTTCTCGTCACCCAGACGGCGGTCAAGGTCGCTGAGAGAGCTACGTGGGTCCACGCCAGCCACTGCAAGGTCGTAATCACAGGAAAGGAGAAACGGTAGAAACGGGGACGACAACAAGTGACGTGTCCTAGTCACCAACGGAAGATGACAACAAGTGACGTGTCCTAGTCACCACTAGCACCACACTTGCACTACATACACCAAAACAAAACACACACTACACACAAGGTGTCACGAGCGAGTGCCAGCTGAGCGGTTCCATATGCTCTCTCTGGTTCCTCGTTTGTGTTATCGTTGTGTGGAGTCTGACTGTCCGTGGGTCATGGAATGGGTCATGTTATGCATGCACCCTTTTCCCCCAGGACTCATCAATGTCCGTGCCAGTTCGTCCGCGCTCTCTGACCCAGGTTGAACACCTCTGCGCGTTTATGGCTATGACAAGGCCAATCAAGGGTGAAGACCGCGAGTGGCGTTATGCCAGGCCATTGACTCCATTCATAATAGCCTCTTGGAACATGCTCATGCAGCACCAATTTGCTCTTGACCTTTTGTTCGCCTCAAAGGGTGGCCTGTGTCATGTGATCGGTGACTCCTGTTGCACTTACATCCCCGACGCCACCAAGAACATCACGGCCACCGTGCTGCATCTTAACAACCTGTTAGCCGACATGAAAGCGGATGACATATCCAACACAGGGGGCTGAGACTGGTGGTCCTGGCTTACATCAGGCGGGTGGGAAGCATGGCTGGCTAGGATAGTTACACCCGTGGCGATCATTTTCGGCCTATTAATCAGTTGTACCTGTTTGATTATTGTTGTGGCAGATATCTCTGCTCCGCGCCGATCCTATATGAGTTTGCTTTAAAAGAAGGAAAACTCAAAACAACCAGGATGAGGGTTAAACAATAATCTGTTTTAATGATAAACGGTAAGAATACATTACACTTTCAAAGGAGTGGGCCTGGGCCCCACTCCCTGCTCTGGTCCAAATGCCGGGAGAACCTTTCATCTTGACGGCAGGAGCAAAAGAGAAAGAACTAAAAGCCAGAACAGGCTTACATGCAGAAAATAAACCAGGAGGAGCTGTGGTCATAGCAAATCAGTGCGAGCCAGCAGAGGACATGGAAACAAGAGTCTAGCTGTCTCATATTACTGCAGCTTTCATCCACACACACCCTTTTTGCACATTCCAGAGACTTGAGTTGTGTCTAAAGAATATCCCCTTGTTCACAAAGATAATACATATTAATACTCTCAAATTTCCAGCTTCTGGTTACACAGACTGCTTATTATGAATACAAAGTAATTAAACACGCACATCTATTATTCAAGATATGTAGACTTCCCTGCCATGCTGGATATCTTAATCAGAAGGTACTCTCATCCACCTAGCCCCCTGTCCTGCCTAACTACACCTCCCCCACAGAGTAATACAAACTGTTTACTCCAAGCACCCCAGAATGTTTGGAGCAAGTTTATTCCTCACATTTATGAAAGGATAAAACAGAGAAATCAATATCAAACACAAACACAGGTATTGTTTGAACAGTATTCACTTAACTGCTACTATTGATAATTACCAGAGAAACTCCAGGGGCCTCTTTCAATATCTGGAAATTGCAACAAGACTTTCTGCCATTTCAAATGTAACACTCTTCCCAAATATCAGATGATAATAATCTTCATTATCCCAATACTGAAGAAGTGTGTTTCCAGCATGGTATCCTCAGCTTTCGTTCAGTATACTGCTATTCCATTACACGACAATCCTTTGCGCCACAGTGAGATAGACCAGATAGAATCAGAAGAGTCTGATTCCGACACTACAATGTAATCCATGTGAATCCTCCTTTTATGCTTAAATTATATTGGAGTCTGTCCTCCACAAAAACAGCCAGTTTTCTATGATATATTTGTGATGTGTTTATTTAAACCAGCGATGGAGTGTATTCATTGATGTGTTATATCAGTCTATCCTTTCATTTGTTATTTTTGATTGATCAAGTATGTTGAAAAGGGGAGAATGTAGTGGAAATTTCTCACACAAAGTCACACGAGAACTTCCCTGAGACACTATCTACAGCTCAAGGACAGGGGTCTAATAACAATGAGACCGTGTGAAGACAGATTTCTGAACTTCCCTCCCTTTCCTGTATATAAGCTTTGCTATTGTATTGAACTACGCACACTCCTGCAGACTATTTTATACTCTGTGAGACCTGTGACTCTGTATTGCATTTTATGTATTTGAAGCTTCAAATAAATTAACCAGAAAGACAACTCTGTCCGTTTCACCATTTATTTGTTTAACCACTCTGACTTGTACTCTCCAGTATTGAGCTTGGATTTCCATAACAAGTGTTACAGACTAAGTTAAATCAAAAACTGCTCCCACGGTGATCCTCTCCACACCAAACAGAAAGTGGACCTTTCTTTTAAAGCTCAGAGCTTTTCCTTTCTGACCGAGCACTGATTTGAATTAAAGTACCAAACAAGAGGCATATAGAAAACTCTGCCTCGTGTTCTTCCTGTCTTTGGAACACCTTCTGGTCTCTTTAAGGGCCACACATACATATTTTCTCTATGATACAAAAGCTCAGGAACATTCTAGAAGATATTCTGCAGAATCATTGACAATTTTTAATCGAGGGGGCCCTAAAGACCCTCATTACATCAGCTTCTGTGGACACTGCTGTCATCTGAATACATTGCATCATGTTACTGAGAGGCACACACACACACACACACACACACACACACACACACACATTATTGCTATGTAGGCTTTTGCTTTTGTTGTATACTTTATTTTTACATTATGATGGGTAAATATTATTTTTCATTCTTCTTTGTAATTGTTAGTTTCTGTCTCTGAGCGGGCGGCCGTTAAAGCTGCAGCTTCCTGATCTCTTCTGTCACATTTCTTAATTTTTCATCATCTGCAATTTATGCAGTCTTTTGTGAACAAAGAGTCAACAGCAACAGCAACACAAAGCTGTTTGGCATTGGCAGAGAAGACTTGGCACATTATTCGTGGCGTGACCCACACACTCAGCCCTGCTTCTCATCCCACAAATGCTTGTTTCTCACAAATGTGGCTCCATTTAAAAGAGAAATAAACAGGCTTTCCAACGGTATGAAATGTAATGTCAAGAAGCATGGTTACAAAAAAGTAGTCGTCTACTAAACACACATTTCCTGACTTGTTGTGCTATGTTTAACAACTCTTCACCCAACCCAGGTAACATTAGTGTGATTTGATCCGACACAACAACAATTTAAGGCTTTTAGAGATTTCTTTCATTTTCAGTCCGTATATGATTGGGTTGAAGAGGGAGTGATAGGAAACTATTTGCAAAGTCAATATCAAACGTGTCATTTTAGGAATATTTAACCCTAGACGAATTATAACAACATCTAAATAAAATAAACAGGAAAAGTTGATTAAAACCAACAGGTGGGGTAAACAGGTCTGTGCAGCTTTTCTCCTGTATTCTCTACCATTTTGATATGATATTATAAGTATCCTGGTGTATGTAAAAAGTATGAAGATAAGAGGCAGAAGGGACAGATTTACCAACATGAACACTCCATATACAGAGAGAGCACTCGAGCTCACACACTGAAGATTGTAAATTGAATTGTTACAAAAAATCCCCCTAATAGTAAAACTGCAGAGTTTGCTATTAGAATAAAGAATAAATCCCACTGCAGTCTCACAAGTCGGCAGAAGCCAAGACAAAACCAGACAGACATTGACAGTTCTTTTGCTCATGATGGTTGAATAATGCAGAGGTTTACATATAGACACATATCTGTCATGGGCCATGGCTGCCAGCAGTAAAAACTCTGAAAAGGTAAAAGTCATATACATCACATTTTGAAACAGACAGGCTTGATAAGATATGATCTGTTTCTCTGATAAAAAGTCAATCAGAAGCTTGGGGTAGATGTTAGTGCTATAAAGAACAGAGTTAATCAACAAAGCTGCAATGAACATGTACATAGGCTCATGGAGGTTTCTGTGTAAAACAATGATGCACACAATAGTGGAATTACTGCAGATGATCAGAACATATGCAGTAAACATGATCACAAAATAAAGATATCGATACCTCTGCACTTCCACATGCCCATCAAGAGTTATATATGTCACATTATATTGAGCATCCATCAGTAATGCAGGCAGATCATATGTTAACTCTCATGAACAATACCTGAACAGTCTCACTTGCAGTAACATGCAAGCTGTGATGAAGAGTGCTAATGCTTCACACAAAGAGTGACAGAAAGTGTCTGAGTCTGTGGGAGGTTTTTTGTCTGACTGCTAAACCCTCTATGGATCTCATTAAACTCCATCAACACGTGAAGAACTTCAGCAAACTGAATTGTACTGAATACAAAGGCAATGTTTGATGTAACGTGGATTGATCACGTTACTGTGAGAGTTCACTGTAAACTCAGATACAAATGATGTAAGGAGAGGAGGTTTGGTGGAGGCTTATTCAGGTGCCTCTTCAGGACACAGCCTTCTGCAAGAACCAGGTTTCCACCATGCATTTGTCGGTGTCACTGGACCCAATTCGCCCAAGGCCAGCAACAAATATCCAACACTACCTGTTTGGCAACGTCAACAGCGGAGTTGGCGATAATCTGGATTATATATGATAGAAAACTCTGCCTCCTTATCTCTAGCAATTGTTGAGGAACATATTTCCTAGGCCCATAACTTTGACCCAGTTGATCACTTCCTACTTCCCTCACCGAGCACAGGCCTGCAACATTAGGGTGCTGCGCTCTCTTATTTTTGTCTCTCCCTCTATTCACAGCACTTTTCTCCAGCTTTCAAATACTTATTGCTGGGTGGAAGAGCCATGTGCATCACCCTGGGTCTCTGCCTGTGTGCCTGTGAGTATGAGACCCTGCTAACAGCATTGACTCTGCTGTACTTATCTTCTTGTACATTTCATGAGTCAAATGTGGACGAAATGGACAGTTTCCTGTCCATATGACCGGCTGTTTATGCAGTCAAATGCGCATTTGAATTAAACCAGTTTAAGGCACTTTTAACACTGACATACCCACGATTCAAGCTGCTTTCCTGTGTTACATAGTGCTGTGAAACAGCCTGTCCTCTGGGTGCGCTCTGTGGCTCTCACAGGCCGCTAACTCTCTAGCGGCTCTCTCCCTCTGTTCACATCACTTTTACCCAGCTTTCACACACTTATTCCTGGGTAAGAAAGCCATGTGCATCACCCTGGATCTCTGCCCATGTGCCTGTGAAATGCACATTGGAATTAAACCAGTTTAAGGCACTTTTAACACTGAAATACCCACGATTCAAGCTGCTTTCCTGGGTTACATAGTGCTGTGAAACAGCCTGTCCTCTGGGTGCGCTCTGTGGCTCTCACAGGCCGCTAACTTTCTAGCTGCTCTCTCCCTCTGTTCACATCACTTTTACCCAGCTTTCACACACTTATTCCTGGGTAAGAAAGCCATGTCCATCACCCTGTGAGTGTAAGACCCTGCTTACAGCAGTGAACCTGCTGCCAGCATTACAAACATATTAATCAGGCGTTTTAACACTTTTTTCCATGAAAATGATTTTTATTCACTACCATGTGGTTATAAAAATCAAATTCCGTGTAATTAGGAGCACAATTGTACCTTTTACTATTTAAATGTATTTGTATTATATATTTTTGGGCTATTAAAGTGACATTTCTGGGTGACTTTGTCAGTTTATGGAGCTTAGCCCACAATTCCCGGAGGTTCCAGGCCGAATTTTGGAGCTCATTGGCGGCCTGCCATGCGCCCCCACCCGTGGAAAGCCGAAAAAAGTAAAGAGAACGGTCAATTATATCTTAAAATAATCAAAAATGAAGTTTAAGAAGATTCTCGAAAAAACAACAGAGTGCCAACGGAGGAGGGGCTCCAAAAAGCTAAAGTCTTCGGCGCTTCGGGCGGAAGCCCCGGACACTTTTCCACTCCCCCGTTGCATTGTACAACGGAGAGGGGAATCGAGACCTCCCCTCCTCCGTCAAAAAAATTCATTCATGTTTTCCAAGCTACCATCTGCACGAAATCGGAAACCCGGTTTTTGAGAGCACTTAGAAAAAAACCGGCTGTTTCACATCATGGAGGAATGTGTCCGTTACATGAGTGCTTTGGCTCGGATACAATTGTTGCCTGGAGGACCCCAATCATGGTTCTTAACAAAGTTAAAGTGCCTCTGGAGGAATACAAGGGGAGATGTCACGGAATTATGAGGCACTATTTTGGGATACATTTTATCCATTTTCACCCTTTCCTCTGGTTCTTCCAAAAGTTAACTTAGACTTTTTCTGACTCTGGAGGAATGCAAGGGGAGTTGTCAGGGGACTTTACCCGCCTTATGAGGCACTATTTTCGGATACATTTTATCCATTTTCACCCTTTTCTATGGTTCTTCCAAAAGTTAACTCTGACTTTTTCTGACTCTGGAGGAATGCAAGGGGAGTTGTCAGGGGACTTTACCCGCATATGAGGCACTATTTTCGGATACATTTTATCCATTTTCACCCTTTTCTATGGTTCTTCCAAAAGTTAACTCTGACTTTTTCTGACTCTGGAGGAATGCAAGGGGAGTTGTCAGGGGACTTTACCCGCATATGAGGCACTATTTTCGGATACATTTTATCCATTTTCACCCTTTTCTATGGTTCTTCCAAAAGTTAACTCTGACTTTTTCTGCCTCTGGAGGAATGCAAGGGGAGTTGTCAGGGGACTTTACCCGCATATGAGGCACTATTTTCGGATACATTTTATCCATTTTCACCCTTTTCTATGGTTCTTCCAAAAGTTAACTTAGACTTTTTCTGACTCTGGAGGAATGCAAGGGGAGTTGTCAGGGGACTTTACCCGCCTTATGAGGCACTATTTTCGGATACATTTTATCCATTTTCACCCTTTTCTATGGTTCTTCCAAAAGTTAACTCTGACTTTTTCTGACTCTGGAGGAATGCAAGGGGAGTTGTCAGGGGACTTTACCCGCATATGAGGCACTATTTTCGGATAATTTTGGCCCGTTTTCATGGTTCTCCAAAAGTTAACTTACAACTTTTTTCTGACTCTGGCAGGAATGTGAGGGGAGTTGTCAGGGGACTCTACCCGCATTATGATGCACTATTTTCGGATATTTTGGCCCGTTTTCATGGTTCTCCAAAAAGTTAACTTACACTTTTTCTGACTCTGGAGGAATGTGAGGGAGTTGTCAGGGGACTCTACCGCATTATGATGCACTATTTTCGGATATTTTGGCCCGTTTTCATGGTTCTCCAAAAAGTTAACTTACACTTTTCTGACTCTGGAGGAATGTAAGGGGAGTTGTCAGGGGACTTTACCCGCATTATGATGCACTATTTCGGATATTTTGGCCCGTTTTCATGGTTCTCCAAAAAGTTAACTTACACTTTTCTGACTCTGGAGGAATGTGAGGGGAGTTGTCAGGGGACTCTACCCCGCATTATGATGCACTATTTTCGGATATTTTGGCCCGTTTTCATGGTTCTCCAAAAAGTTAACTTACACTTTTCTGACTCTGGAGGAATGTGAGGGGAGTTGTCAGGGGACTCTACCCGCATTATGATGCACTATTTTCGGATATTTTGGCCCGTTTTCATGGTTCTCCAAAAAGTTAACTTACACTTTTTCTGACTCTGGAGGAATGCAAGGGGAGTTGTCAGGGGACTCTACCCGCATTATGATGCACTATTTTCGGATATTTTGGCCCGTTTTCATGGTTCTCCAAAAAGTTAACTTACACTTTTTCTGACTCTGGAGGAATGTGAGGGGAGTTGTCAGGGGACTCTACCCGCATTATGATGCACTATTTTCGGATATTTTGGCCCGTTTTCATGGTTCTCCAAAAAGTTAACTTACACTTTTCTGACTCTGGAGGAATGTGAGGGGAGTTGTCAGGGGGACTCTACCCGCATTATGATGCACTATTTTCGGATATTTTGGCCCGTTTTCATGGTTCTCCAAAAAGTTAACTTACACTTTTTCTGACTCTGGAGGTAATGTGAGGGGAGTTGTCAGGGGACTCTACCCACATTATGATGCACTATTTTCGGATATTTTGGCCCGTTTTCATGGTTCTCCAAAAAGTTAACTTACACTTTTTCTGACTCTGGAGGAATGTGAGGGGAGTTGTCAGGGGACTCTACCCGCATTATGATGCACTATTTTCGGATATTTTGGCCCGTTTTCATGGTTCTCCAAAAAGTTAACTTACACTTTTTCTGACTCTGGAGGAATGTGAGGGGAGTTGTCAGGGGACTCTACCCGCATTATGATGCACTATTTTCGGATATTTTTCTACATTTTCATCCCTTTTGTCTTGTTCCTTTTCTTTTTCTTTTGGCCCGTTTCACCCGGTTCCTTCTACCGGGGGCACTGCCCGGTCCTGGGTGCCCCCCGACGGCCTTTGTCCAGCACCCCCCCACCTCCAACTCGACCGTACATTAACGGATTTTGTCATTTTTTTGCTGCGTTCCTCTCACCTCACTGATAGAATGCCAAACGCGACCCGCCATCGCAGGGCCTCCGCCGGCCCAGCCTCGTGCCGGTGCTCTGGCTGTCGGTTCGTCCGAACTGCGGTTTCGACTCTGATGGCCGGGAGGGTGTGCTGCGTGGGGGTAACCCTGCATGTCTCTTACATCCCGGGCCGACCGGTATGAAGCGTTTCCAAGACGAACCGTCTGACTCAGGGGTCCTACCACGGGTTCCGCAACGGGGTGGAAGTTCCACCTCCCCACTTCGCCGCGGAGTGCCAGGCAAACATCAGTTTCTCTAATCCTCCACTGTTGCATAGCGGCCTTAGTCGGCTGCGGCATTCAGCAATTGGCCTTGCTCCGGGCACCAGTTCCCTCGGGGACCACGGCTCGCTGGCTTCACATGATATAGGGTCGACCCTACTTCATTACAGGCTACCTGTTTGATCCTGCGTAACAACCACATATGCTTGTCTTTAAAGAGGGAACTGCCTGGTCTTGCCCTGGTGTTCCTCTACGGCTAGTGTCCAGCCGTCAGCTGTGCTATCAGCAAATTTGACCCGCCATTGGAGGGCCTCCTCCCCGGGTCCACGTGCCAGTGCTTGGCGGTCGGAAGAATAATATTTTGCAGGACATGACGGAGCTTAGGAGTCTGCACTTTGAAGCTCCTGGAGTGGACAAAGATATGTGTATTTGCCTGAATGATGGAAATAAACAAAGAATGCTATTTTACAGGACATGACGGAGATAGGTGTATTTTCCTAGCTTTTTGGAAATAGACTAAATGTGATATTGCAGGGCAACACAGAGCTCATGTTACCCATGTGATGTTGTGCAATACATCACCGAGCTCATTTAACGACATGGCGTACCAGGGGCACTAAGGGGCACTAAGGTCTTACCCGGATGTCCTTATGTGTTTAGTCAGAGTGAGAGTGCTTGAGTCTGGGTACACAGCTTTGCCAGGCGCACCCACCCGTGGAAAGACGAAATATGACAAAACAGTTCAAGTGTGAACCTCCAGCACAGGGGGGGTGCCGTTAAGAAGGCCGAATATTGATGCTGGTGGGCGGACAGTAAAGCACCACAAAATCCACCACCTTTAAGTGTTACCAGGGGCATGAGAACATCCTCCACAGGAGGGTGGATGGTGTTCCCGTGAAGAAGGACGAATATGGATGCCGATGGGCGGACGGTAAAGCACCGCAAAATCCACCCCCCTTTTAGGATTACCAGGGTCATGAGGTTCTGTAGGGTGTGATCATCTGGGTTTAGTCCGTGGGGGAGTGCTTAAGTCCGGGGGCCCGGGGTCTCACGGTGTGCGAGGTTATGGAAGTATGCATGTTAGGGAGACATGCTGGAGCTGCTTAGTCCGTCCTTTGGGGCTCTGTGAGGGGCTACAAATAGGTGGTTTTCCCGGTCTATTTCATGGAAGTCTGACATAGCCTGTTTGCCCATGTCAGGGAGACATGCTGGAGCTGCTTAGTCCGTCCTTTGGGGCTCTTTGAAGGGCCAGAAATAGGTTGGCTGATGCGCCCTCCTGTGGGGACACATGAGAACTGCACTCAAATCACTTTGTGCTTTTTCAACGGTTTAAAATAGTTTTTTCACTTTTAAAAACAGCTTTCTGCCCTGGAAATGATTTCTAATCATTATTACCGTTATGGGGGGGCTGCAGGAACACTTTCCCCGCCTTTCAAACACTTATTCCTGGGTAGGAAAGCCATGGGCATCACCCTGGATCTCTGCCTGTGTGACTGTATGTGTGAGACCCTGCTAACAGCATTGACTCTGCTGTACTTATCTTCTTGTACATTTCATGAGTCAAATGTGGACGAAAAGGACAAATTCCTGTCCATATGACCGGCTGTTTATGCAGTCAAATGCGCATTTGAATTAAACCAGTTTAAGGCACTTTTAACACTGACATACCCACGATTCAAGCTGCTTTCCTGGGTTACATAGTGCTGTGAAACAGCCTGTCCTCTGGGTGCCCTCTGTGGCTCTCACAGGCCGCTAACTCTCTGGCTGCTCTCTCCCTCTGTTCACATCACTTTTACCCAGCTTTCCCACACTTATTCCTGGGTAAGAAAGCCATGTGCATCACCCTGGATCTCTGCCCATGTGCCTGTGAAATGCACATTGGAATTAAACCAGTTTAAGGCACTTTTAACACTGACATACCCCCGATTCAAGCTGCTTTCCTGGGTTACATAGTGCTGTAAAACAGCCTGTCCTCTGGGTGCCCTCTGTGGCTCTCACAGGCAGCTAACTCTCTGGCTGCTCTCTCCCTCTGTTCCCATCACTTTTACCCAGCTTTCACACACTTATTCCTGGGTAAGAAAGCCATGTCCATCACCCTGGATCTCTGCCCATGTGCCTGTGAAATGCACATTGGAATTAAACCAGTTTAAGGCACTTTTAACACTGACATACCCACGATTCAAGCTGCTTTCCTGGGTTACATAGTGCTGTGAAACAGCCTGTCCTCTGGGTGCGCTCTGTGGCTCTCACAGGCCGCTAACTCTCTAGCTGCTCTCTCCCTCTGTTCACATCACTTTTACCCAGCTTTCACACACTTATTCCTGGGTAAGAAAGCCATGTCCATCACCCTGTGAGTGTAAGACCCTGCTTACAGCAGTGAACCTGCTGCCAGCATTACAAACATATTAATCAGGCGTTTTAAACACTTTTTTCCATGAAAATGATTTTTATTCACTACCATGTGGTTATAAAAATCAAATTCCGTGTAATTAGGAGCACAATTGTACCTTTTACTATTTAAATGTATTTGTATTATATATTTTTGGGCTATTAAAGTGACATTTCTGGGTGACTTTGTCAGTTTATGGAGCTTAGCCCACAATTCCCGGAGGTTCCAGGCCGAATTTTGGAGCTCATAGGCGGCCTGCCATGCGCCCCCACCCGTGGAAAGCAAAAAAAAGTAAAGAGAACGGTCAATTATATCTTAAAATAATCAAAAATGAAGTTTTAAAAAATTCTCGAAAAAACGACTGAGTGCCAACGGAGGAGGGGCTCAAAACTGCTCAAGTCTTCGGCGCTTCCGGCGGAAGCCCCGGACACATTTCCACTCCCCCGTTGCAATTTACAACGGAGAGGGGATTCGAGACCTCCCTTCCCCTGTTAAATAAATCTATTCATGTTTTCCAAGCTACCATCTGCACGAAATCGGAAACCCGGTTTTTGAGAGCACTTAGAAAAAAACCGGCTGTTTCACATCATGGAGGAATGTGTCCGTTACATGAGTGCTTTGGCTCGGATACAATTGTTGCCTGGAGGACCCCAATCATGGTTCTTAACAAAGTTAAAGTGCCTCTGGAGGAATACAAGGGGAGATGTCACGGAATTATGAGGCACTATTTTGGGATACATTTTATCCATTTTCACCCTTTCCTCTGGTTCTTCCAAAAGTTAACTTAGACTTTTTCTGACTCTGGAGGAATGCAAGGGGAGTTGTCAGGGGACTTTACCCGCCTTATGAGGCACTATTTTCGGATACATTTTATCCATTTTCACCCTTTTCTATGGTTCTTCCAAAAGTTAACTCTGACTTTTTCTGACTCTGGAGGAATGCAAGGGGAGTTGTCAGGGGACTTTACCCGCATATGAGGCACTATTTTCGGATACATTTTATCCATTTTCACCCTTTTCTATGGTTCTTCCAAAAGTTAACTCTGACTTTTTCTGCCTCTGGAGGAATGCAAGGGGAGTTGTCAGGGGACTTTACCCGCATATGAGGCACTATTTTCGGATACATTTTATCCATTTTCACCCTTTTCTATGGTTCTTCCAAAAGTTAACTTAACTTTTTCTGCCTCTGGAGGAATGCAAGGGGAGTTGTCAGGGGACTTTACCCGCCTATGAGGCACTATTTTCGGATACATTTTATCCATTTTCACCCTTTTCTATGGTTCTTCCAAAAGTTAACTCTGACTTTTTCTGACTCTGGAGGAATGCAAGGGGAGTTGTCAGGGGACTTTACCCGCATATGAGGCACTATTTTCGGATACATTTTTATCCATTTTCACCCTTTTCTATGGTTCTTCCAAAAGTTAACTCTGACTTTTTCTGACTCTGGAGGAATGCAAGGGGAGTTGTCAGGGGACTTTACCCGCATATGAGGCACTATTTTCGGATACATTTTATCCATTTTCACCCTTTTCTATGGTTCTTCCAAAAGTTACTCTGAACTTTTTCTGCCTCTGGAGGAATGCAAGGGGAGTTGTCAGGGACTTTACCCCATATGAGGCACTATTTTCGGATACATTTTATCCATTTTCACCCTTTTCTATGGTTCTTCCAAAAGTTAACTTGAACTTTTTCTGACTCTGGAGGAATGCAAGGGGAGTTGTCAGGGGACTTTACCGCCTTATGAGGCACTATTTTCGGATACATTTTATCCATTTTCACCCTTTTCTATGGTTCTCCAAAAAGTTAACTCTGACTTTTTCTGACTCTGGAGGAATGTGAGGGGAGTTGTCAGGGGACTCTACCCGCATTATGATGCACTATTTTCGGATATTTTGGCCCGTTTTCATGGTTCTCCAAAAAGTTAACTTACACTTTTTCTGACTCTGGAGGAATGTGAGGGGAGTTGTCAGGGGACTCTACCCGCATTATGATGCACTATTTTCGGATATTTGGCCCGTTTTCATGGTTCTCCAAAAAGTTAACTTACACTTTTTCTGACTCTGGAGGAATGTGAGGGGAGTTGTCAGGGGACTCTACCCGCATTATGATGCACTATTTTCGGATATTTTGGCCCGTTTTCATGGTTCTCCAAAAAGTTAACTTACACTTTTTCTGACTCTGGAGGAATGTGAGGGGAGTTGTCAGGGGACTCTACCCGCATTATGATGCACTATTTTCGGATATTTTGGCCCGTTTTCATGGTTCTCCAAAAAGTTAACTTACACTTTTTCTGACTCTGGAGGTATGTGAGGGGAGTTGTCAGGGGACTCTACCCGCATTATGATGCACTATTTTCGGATATTTTGGCCCGTTTTCATGGTTCTCCAAAAAGTTAACTTACACTTTTTCTGACTCTGGAGGTATGTGAGGGGAGTTGTCAGGGGACTCTACCCACATTATGATGCACTATTTTCGGATATTTTGGCCCGTTTTCATGGTTCTCCAAAAAGTTAACTTACACTTTTTCTGACTCTGGAGGAATGTGAGGGGAGTTGTCAGGGGACTCTACCCGCATTATGATGCACTATTTTCGGATATTTTTCTACATTTTCATCCCTTTTGTCTTGTTCCTTTTCTTTTTCTTTTGGCCCGTTCACCCGGTTCCTTCTACCGGGGGCACTGCCCGGTCCTGGGTGCCCCCCGACGGCCTTTGTCCAGCACCCCCCCACCTCCAACTCGACCGTACATTAACGGATTTTGTCATTTTTTTGCTGCGTTCCTCTCACCTCACTGATAGAATGCCAAACGCGACCCGCCATCGCAGGGCCTCCGCCGACCCAGCCTCGTGCCGGTGCTCTGGCTGTCGGTTCGTCCGAACTGCGGTTTCGACTCTGATGGCCGGGAGGGTGTGCTGCGTGGGGGTAACCCTGCATGTCTCTTACATCCCGGGCCGACCGGTATGAAGCGTTTCCAAGACGAACCGTCTGACTCAGGGGTCCTACCACGGGTTCCGCAACGGGGTGGAAGTTCCACCTCCCCACTTCGCCGCGGAGTGCCAGGCAAACATCAGTTTCTCTAATCCTCCACTGTTGCATAGCGGCCTTAGTCGGCTGCGGCATTCAGCAATTGGCCTTGCTCCGGGCACCAGTTCCCTCGGGGACCACGGCTCGCTGGCTTCACATGATATAGGGTCGACCCTACTTCATTACAGGCTACCTGTTTGATCCTGCGTAACAACCACATATGCTTGTCTTTAAAGAGGGAACTGCCTGGTCTTGCCCTGGTGTTCCTCTACGGCTAGTGTCCAGCCGTCAGCTGTGCTATCAGCAAATTTGACCCGCCATCGGAGGGCCTCCTCCCCGGGTCCACGTGCCAGTGCTTGACGGTCCGAAGAATGATATTTTGCAGGACATGACGGAGCTCAGGAGTCTGCACTTTGAAGCTCCTGGAGTGGACAAAGATATGTGTATTTGCCTGAATGATGGAAATAAACAAAGAATGCTATTTTACAGGACATGACGGAGATAGGTGTATTTTCCTAGCTTTTTGGAAATAGACTAAATGTGATATTGCAGGGCAACACAGAGCTCATGTTACCCATGTGATGTTGTGCAATACATCACCGAGCTCATTTAACGACATGGCGTACCAGGGGCACTAAGGGGCACTAAGGTCTTACCCGGATGTCCTTATGTGTTTAGTCAGAGTGAGAGTGCTTGAGTCTGGGTACACAGCTTTGCCAGGCGCACCCACCCGTGGAAAGACGAAATATGACAAAACAGTTCAAGTGTGAACCTCCAGCACAGGGGGGGTGCCGTTAAGAAGGCCGAATATTGATGCTGGTGGGCGGACAGTAAAGCACCACAAAATCCACCACCTTTAAGTGTTACCAGGGGCATGAGAACATCCTCCACAGGAGGGTGGGTGGTGTTCCCGTGAAGAAGGACGAATATGGATGCCGATGGGCGGACGGTAAAGCACCGCAAAATCCACCCCCCTTTTAGGATTACCAGGGTCATGAGGTTCTGTAGGGTGTGATCATCTGGGTTTAGTCCGTGGGGAGTGCTTAAGTCCGGGGGCCCGGGGTCTCACGGTGTGCGAGGTTATGGAAGTATGCATGTTAGGGAGACATGCTGGAGCTGCTTAGTCCGTCCTTTGGGGCTCTGTGAGGGGCTACAAATAGGTGGTTTTCCCGGTCTATTTCATGGAAGTCTGACATAGCCTGTTTGCCCATGTCAGGGAGACATGCTGGAGCTGCTTAGTCCGTCCTTTGGGGCTCTTTGAAGGGCCAGAAATAGGTTGGCTGATGCGCCCTCCTGTGGGGACACATGAGAACTGCACTCAAATCACTTTGTGCTTTTTCAACGGTTTAAAATAGTTTTTTCACTTTTAAAAACAGCTTTCTGCCCTGGAAATGATTTCTAATCATTATTACCGTTATGGGGGGGCTGCAGGAACACTTTCCCCGCCTTTCAAACACTTATTCCTGGGTAGGAAAGCCATGGGTATCACCCTGGATCTCTGCCTGTGTGACTGTATGTGTGAGACCCTGCTAACAGCATTGACTCTGCTGTACTTATCTTCTTGTACATTTCATGAGTCAAATGTGGACGAAAAGGACAAATTCCTGTCCATATGACCGGCTGTTTATGCAGTCAAATGCGCATTTGAATTAAACCAGTTTAAGGCACTTTTAACACTGACATACCCACGATTCAAGCTGCTTTCCTGGGTTACATAGTGCTGTGAAACAGCCTGTCCTCTGGGTGCGCTCTGTGGCTCTCACAGGCCGCTAACTCTCTGGCTGCTCTCTCCCTCTGTTCACATCACTTTTACCCAGCTTTCCCACACTTATTCCTGGGTAAGAAAGCCATGTGCATCACCCTGGATCTCTGCCCATGTGCCTGTGAAATGCACATTGGAATTAAACCAGTTTAAGGCACTTTTAACACTGACATACCCCCGATTCAAGCTGCTTTCCTGGGTTACATAGTGCTGTGAAACAGCCTGTCCTCTGGGTGCGCTCTGTGGCTCTCACAGGCCGCTAACTCTCTGGCTGCTCTCTCCCTCTGTTCACATCACTTTTACCCAGCTTTCACACACTTATTCCTGGGTAAGAAAGCCATGTCCATCACCCTGGATCTCTGCCCATGTGCCTGTGAAATGCACATTGGAATTAAACCAGTTTAAGGCACTTTTAACACTGACATACCCACGATTCAAGCTGCTTTCCTGGGTTACATAGTGCTGTGAAACAGCCTGTCCTCTGGGTGCGCTCTGTGGCTCTCACAGGCCGCTAACTCTCTAGCTGCTCTCTCCCTCTGTTCACATCACTTTTACCCAGCTTTCACACACTTATTCCTGGGTAAGAAAGCCATGTCCATCACCCTGTGAGTGTAAGACCCTGCTTACAGCAGTGAACCTGCTGCCAGCATTACAAACATATTAATCAGGCGTTTTAACACTTTTTTCCATGAAAATGATTTTTATTCACTACCATGTGGTTATAAAAATCAAATTCCGTGTAATTAGGAGCACAATTGTACCTTTTACTATTTAAATGTATTTGTATTATATATTTTTGGGCTATTAAAATGACATTTCTGGGTGACTTTGTCAGTTTATGGAGCTTAGCCCACAATTCCCGGAGGTTCCAGGCCGAATTTTGGAGCTCATAGGCGGCCTGCCATGCGCCCCCACCCGTGGAAAGCCGAAAAAAAGTAAAGAGAACGGTCAATTATATCTTAAAATAATCAAAAATGAAGTTTAAGAAGATTCTCGAAAAAACAACAGAGTGCCAACGGAGGAGGGGCTCAAAACTGCTCAAGTCTTCGGCGCTTCCGGCGGAAGCCCCGGACACATTTCCACTCCCCCGTTGCAATTTACAACGGAGAGGGGATTCGAGACCTCCCTTCCCCTGTTAAATAAATCTATTCATGTTTTCCAAGCTACCATCTGCACGAAATCGGAAACCCGGTTTTTGAGAGCACTTAGAAAAAAACCGGCTGTTTCACATCATGGAGGAATGTGTCCGTTACATGAGTGCTTTGGCTCGGATACAATTGTTGCCTGGAGGACCCCAATCATGGTTCTTAACAAAGTTAAAGTGCCTCTGGAGGAATACAAGGGGAGATGTCACGGAATTATGAGGCACTATTTTGGGATACATTTTATCCATTTTCACCCTTTCCTCTGGTTCTTCCAAAAGTTAACTTAGACTTTTTCTGACTCTGGAGGAATGCAAGGGGAGTTGTCAGGGGACTTTACCCGCCTTATGAGGCACTATTTTCGGATACATTTTATCCATTTTCACCCTTTTCTATGGTTCTTCCAAAAGTTAACTCTGACTTTTTCTGACTCTGGAGGAATGCAAGGGGAGTTGTCAGGGGACTTTACCCGCATATGAGGCACTATTTTCGGATACATTTTATCCATTTTCACCCTTTTCTATGGTTCTTCCAAAAGTTAACTCTGACTTTTTCTGACTCTGGAGGAATGCAAGGGGAGTTGTCAGGGGACTTTACCCGCATATGAGGCACTATTTTCGGATACATTTTATCCATTTTCACCCTTTTCTATGGTTCTTCCAAAGTTAACTCTGACTTTTTCTGACTCTGGAGGAATGCAAGGGGAGTTGTCAGGGGACTTTACCCGCATATGAGGCACTATTTTCGGATACATTTTATCCATTTTCACCCTTTTCTATGGTTCTTCCAAAAGTTAACTCTGACTTTTTCTGACTCTGGAGGAATGCAAGGGGAGTTGTCAGGGGACTTTACCCGCATATGAGGCGATGCACTGTAGTTTCGGATTATTTTGGCCCGTTTTTCAGGTTCTCCAAAAGTTAACTTTACACTTTTTCTGACTCTGGAGGAATGTGAGGGGAGTTGTCAGGGACTCTCCCCGCAATTATGATGCACTATTTTCGGATCTTTTGGCCCGTTTTCATGGTTCTCCAAAAGTTAACTACACTTTTTCTGACTCTGGAGGAATGTGAGGGGAGTTGTCAGGGGACTCTACCCGCATTATGATTGCACTATTTTCGGATATTTTGGCCCGTTTTCATGGTTCTCCAAAAAGTTAACTTACACTTTTTCTGACTCTGGAGGAATGTGAGGGGAGTTGTCAGGGGACTCTACCCGCATTATGATGCACTATTTTCGGATATTTTGGCCCGTTTTCATGGTTCTCCAAAAAGTTAACTTACACTTTTTCTGACTCTGGAGGAATGTGAGGGGAGTTGTCAGGGGACTCTACCCGCATTATGATGCACTATTTTCGGATATTTTGGCCCGTTTTCATGGTTCTCCAAAAAGTTAACTTACACTTTTTCTGACTCTGGAGGAATGTGAGGGGAGTTGTCAGGGGACTCTACCCGCATTATGATGCACTATTTTCGGATATTTTGGCCCGTTTTCATGGTTCTCCAAAAAGTTAACTTACACTTTTTCTGACTCTGGAGGAATGTGAGGGGAGTTGTCAGGGGACTCTACCCGCATTATGATGCACTATTTTCGGATATTTTGGCCCGTTTTCATGGTTCTCCAAAAAGTTAACTTACACTTTTTCTGACTCTGGAGGAATGTGAGGGGAGTTGTCAGGGGACTCTACCCGCATTATGATGCACTATTTTCGGATATTTTGGCCCGTTTTCATGGTTCTCCAAAAAGTTAACTTACACTTTTTCTGACTCTGGAGGAATGTGAGGGGAGTTGTCAGGGGACTCTACCCGCATTATGATGCACTATTTTCGGATATTTTGGCCCGTTTTCATGGTTCTCCAAAAAGTTAACTTACACTTTTTCTGACTCTGGAGGAATGTGAGGGGAGTTGTCAGGGGACTCTACCCGCATTATGATGCACTATTTTCGGATATTTTGGCCCGTTTTCATGGTTCTCCAAAAAGTTAACTTACACTTTTTCTGACTCTGGAGGAATGTGAGGGGAGTTGTCAGGGGACTCTACCCGCATTATGATGCACTATTTTCGGATATTTTGGCCCGTTTTCATGGTTCTCCAAAAAGTTAACTTACACTTTTTCTGACTCTGGAGGAATGTGAGGGGAGTTGTCAGGGGACTCTACCCGCATTATGATGCACTATTTTCGGATATTTTGGCCCGTTTTCATGGTTCTCCAAAAAGTTAACTTACACTTTTTCTGACTCTGGAGGAATGTGAGGGGAGTTGTCAGGGGACTCTACCCGCATTATGATGCACTATTTTCGGATATTTTGGCCCGTTTTCATGGTTCTCCAAAAAGTTAACTTACACTTTTTCTGACTCTGGAGGAATGTGAGGGGAGTTGTCAGGGGACTCTACCCGCATTATGATGCACTATTTTCGGATATTTTGGCCCGTTTTCATGGTTCTCCAAAAAGTTAACTTACACTTTTTCTGACTCTGGAGGAATGTGAGGGGAGTTGTCAGGGGACTCTACCCGCATTATGATGCACTATTTTCGGATATTTTGGCCCGTTTTCATGGTTCTCCAAAAAGTTAACTTACACTTTTTCTGACTCTGGAGGAATGTGAGGGGAGTTGTCAGGGGACTCTACCCGCATTATGATGCACTATTTTCGGATATTTTGGCCCGTTTTCATGGTTCTCCAAAAAGTTAACTTACACTTTTTCTGACTCTGGAGGAATGTGAGGGGAGTTGTCAGGGGACTCTACCCGCATTATGATGCACTATTTTCGGATATTTTGGCCCGTTTTCATGGTTCTCCAAAAAGTTAACTTACACTTTTTCTGACTCTGGAGGAATGTGAGGGGAGTTGTCAGGGGACTCTACCCGCATTATGATGCACTATTTTCGGATATTTTGGCCCGTTTTCATGGTTCTCCAAAAAGTTAACTTACACTTTTTCTGACTCTGGAGGAATGTGAGGGGAGTTGTCAGGGGACTCTACCCGCATTATGATGCACTATTTTCGGATATTTTGGCCCGTTTTCATGGTTCTCCAAAAAGTTAACTTACACTTTTTCTGACTCTGGAGGAATGTGAGGGGAGTTGTCAGGGGACTCTACCCGCATTATGATGCACTATTTTCGGATATTTTGGCCCGTTTTCATGGTTCTCCAAAAAGTTAACTTACACTTTTTCTGACTCTGGAGGAATGTGAGGGGAGTTGTCAGGGGACTCTACCCGCATTATGATGCACTATTTTCGGATATTTTGGCCCGTTTTCATGGTTCTCCAAAAAGTTAACTTACACTTTTTCTGACTCTGGAGGTATGTGAGGGGAGTTGTCAGGGGACTCTACCCGCATTATGATGCACTATTTTCGGATATTTTGGCCCGTTTTCATGGTTCTCCAAAAAGTTAACTTACACTTTTTCTGACTCTGGAGGAATGTGAGGGGAGTTGTCAGGGGACTCTACCCGCATTATGATGCACTATTTTCGGATATTTTGGCCCGTTTTCATGGTTCTCCAAAAAGTTAACTTACACTTTTTCTGACTCTGGAGGAATGTGAGGGGAGTTGTCAGGGGACTCTACCCGCATTATGATGCACTATTTTCGGATATTTTGGCCCGTTTTCATGGTTCTCCAAAAAGTTAACTTACACTTTTTCTGACTCTGGAGGAATGTGAGGGGAGTTGTCAGGGGACTCTACCCGCATTATGATGCACTATTTTCGGATATTTTGGCCCGTTTTCATGGTTCTCCAAAAAGTTAACTTACACTTTTTCTGACTCTGGAGGAATGTGAGGGGAGTTGTCAGGGGACTCTACCCGCATTATGATGCACTATTTTCGGATATTTTGGCCCGTTTTCATGGTTCTCCAAAAAGTTAACTTACACTTTTTCTGACTCTGGAGGAATGTGAGGGGAGTTGTCAGGGGACTCTACCCGCATTATGATGCACTATTTTCGGATATTTTGGCCCGTTTTCATGGTTCTCCAAAAAGTTAACTTACACTTTTTCTGACTCTGGAGGAATGTGAGGGGAGTTGTCAGGGGACTCTACCCGCATTATGATGCACTATTTTCGGATATTTTGGCCCGTTTTCATGGTTCTCCAAAAAGTTAACTTACACTTTTTCTGACTCTGGAGGAATGTGAGGGGAGTTGTCAGGGGACTCTACCCGCATTATGATGCACTATTTTCGGATATTTTTCTACATTTTCATCCCTTTTGTCTTGTTCCTTTTCTTTTTCTTTTGGCCCGTTTCACCCGGTTCCTTCTACCGGGGGCACTGCCCGGTCCTGGGTGCCCCCCGACGGCCTTTGTCCAGCACCCTCCCACCTCCAACTCGACCGTACATTAACGGATTTTGTCATTTTTTTTGCTGCGTTCCTCTCACCTCACTGATAGAATGCCAAACGCGACCCGCCATCGCAGGGCCTCCGCCGGCCCAGCCTCGTGCCGGTGCTCTGGCTGTCGGTTCGTCCGAACTGCGGTTTCGACTCTGATGGCCGGGAGGGTGTGCTGCGTGGGGTAACCCTGCATGTCTCTTACCTCCCGGGCCGACCGGTATGAAGCGTTTCCAAGACGGACCGTCTGACTCAGGGGTCCTACCACGGGTTCCGCAGCGGGGTGGAAGTTCCACCTCCCCACTTCGCCGCGGAAGTGCCAGGCAAACATCAGTTTCTCTAATCCTCCACTGTTGCATAGCGGCCTTAGTCGGCTGCGGCATTCAGCAATTGGCCTCGCTCCGGGCACCAGTTCCCTCGGGGACCACGGCTCGCTGGCTTCACATGATATAGTGTCGACCCTACTTCATCACAGGCTACCTGTTTGATCCTGCGTAACAACCACATATGCTTGTCTTTAAAGAGGGAACTGCCTGGTCTTGCCCTGGTGTTCCTCTACGGCTAGTGTCCAGCCGTCAGCTGTGCTATCAGCAAATTTGACCCGCCATTGGAGGGCCTCCTCCCCGGGTCCACGTGCCAGTGCTTGGCGGTCGGAAGAATAATATTTTGCAGGACATGACGGAGCTCAGGAGTCTGCACTTTGAAGCTCCTGGAGTGGACAAAGATATGTGTATTTGCCTGAATGATGGAAATAAACAAAGAATGCTATTTTACAGGACATGACGGAGATAGGTGTATTTTCCTAGCTTTTTGGAAATAGACTAAATGTGATATTGCAGGGCAACACAGAGCTCATGTTACCCATGTGATGTTGTGCAATACATCACCGAGCTCATTTAACGACATGGCGTACCAGGGGCACTAAGGGGCACTAAGGTCTTACCCGGATGTCCTTATGTGTTTAGTCAGAGTGAGAGTGCTTGAGTTTGGGTACACAGCTTTGCCAGGCGCACCCACCCGTGGAAAGACGAAATATGACAAAACAGTTCAAGTGTGAACCTCCAGCACAGGGGGGGTGCCGTTAAGAAGGCCGAATATTGATGCTGGTGGGCAGACAGTAAAGCACCACAAAATCCACCACCTTTAAGTGTTACCAGGGGCATGAGAACATCCTCCACAGGAGGGTGGGTGGTGTTCCCGTGAAGAAGGACGAATATGGATGCCGATGGGCGGACGGTAAAGCACCGCAAAATCCACCCCCCTTTTAGGATTACCAGGGTCATGAGGTTCTGTAGGGTGTGATCATCTGAGTTTAGTCCGTGGGGGAATGCTTAAGTCCGGGGGCCCGGGGTCTCACGGTGTGCGAGGTTATGGAAGTATGCATGTTAGGGAGACATGCTGGAGCTGCTTAGTCCGTCCTTTGGAGCTCTGTGAGGGGCTACAAATAGGTGGTTTTCCCGGTCTATTTCATGGAAGTCTGACATAGCCTGTTTGCCCATGTCAGGGAGACATGCTGGAGCTGCTTAGTCCGTCCTTTGGGGCTCTTTGAAGGGCCAGAAATAGGTTGGCTGATGCGCCCTCCTGTGGGGACACATGAGAACTGCACTCAAATCACTTTGTGCTTTTTCAACGGTTTTAAAATAGTTTTTTCACTTTTAAAAACAGCTTTCTTCCCTGGAAATGATTTCTAATCATTATTACCGTTATGGGCGGGGCTGCAGGAACACTTTCCCCGCCTTTCAAACACTTATTCCTGGGTAGGAAATCCATGTGCATCACCCTGGATCTCTGCCTGTGTGCCTGTGAGTGTGAGACCCTGCTAACAGCAATGACTCTGCTGTACTTATCTTCTTGTACATTTCATGTGTCAAATGTGGACGAAATGGACAGATTCCTGTCCATATGACCGGCTGTTTATGCAGTCAAATGCGCATATGAATTAAACCAGTTTAAGGCACTTTTAACACTGACATACCCACGATCCAAGCTGCTTTCCTGGATTACATAGTGCTGTAAAACAGCCTGTCCTCTGGGTGCCCTCTGTGGCTCTCACAGGCCGCTAACTCTCTGGCTGCTCTCTCCCTCTGTTCACATCACTTTTACCCAGCTTTCCCACACTTATTCCTGGGTAAGAAAGCCATGTGCATCACCCTGGATCTCTGCCCATGTGCCTGTGAAATGCACATTGGAATTAAACCAGTTTAAGGCACTTTTAACACTGACATACCCCCGATTCAAGCTGCTTTCCTGGGTTACATAGTGCTGTGAAACAGCCTGTCCTCTGGGTGCCCTCTGTGGCTCTCACAGGCAGCTAACTCTCTGGCTGCTCTCTCCCTCTGTTCACATCACTTTTACCCAGCTTTCACACACTTATTCCTGGGTAAGAAAGCCATGTGCATCACCCTGGATCTCTGCCTGTGTGCCTGTGAAATGCACATTGGAATTAAACCAGTTTAAGGCACTTTTAACACTGACATACCCACGATTCAAGCTGCTTTCCTGGGTTACATAGTGCTGTGAAACAGCCTGTCCTCTGGGTGCGCTCTGTGGCTCTCACAGGCCGCTAACTCTCTAGCTGCTCTCTCCCTCTGTTCACATCACTTTTACCCAGCTTTCACACACTTATTCCTGGGTAAGAAAGCCATGTCCATCACCCTGTGAGTGTAAGACCCTGCTTACAGCAGTGAACCTGCTGCCAGCATTACAAACATATTAATCAGGCGTTTTAACACTTTTTTCCATGAAAATGATTTTTATTCACTACCATGTGGTTATAAAAATCAAATTCCGTGTAATTAGGAGCACAATTGTACCTTTTACTATTTAAATGTATTTGTATTATATATTTTTGGGCTATTAAAGTGACATTTCTGGGTGACTTTGTCAGTTTATGGAGCTTAGCCCACAATTCCCGGAGGTTCCAGGCCGAATTTTGGAGCTCATTGGCGGCCTGCCATGCGCCCCCACCCGTGGAAAGCCGAAAAAAGTAAAGAGAACGGTCAATTATATCTTAAAATAATCAAAAATGAAGTTTAAGAAGATTCTCGAAAAAACAACAGAGTGCCAACGGAGGAGGGGCTCCAAAAAGCTAAAGTCTTCGGCGCTTCGGGCGGAAGCCCCGGACACTTTTCCACTCCCGCGTTGCATTTTACAACGGAGAGGGGAATCGAGACCTCCCCTCCTCCGTCAAAAAAATTCATTCCTTTTTTTCAAGCTACCATCCGCACGAAATCGGAAACCCGGTTTTTGAGAGGACTCACAAAAAAACCCGCTGTTTCACATCATGGAGGAATGTGTCCGTTACATGAGTGCTTTGGCTCGGATACAATTGTTGCCTGGAGGACCCCAATCATGGTTCTTAACAAAGTTAAAGTGCCTCTGGAGGAATACAAGGGGAGATGTCACGGAATTATGAGGCACTATTTTGGGATACATTTTATCCATTTTCACCCTTTCCTCTGGTTCTTCCAAAAGTTAACTTAGACTTTTTCTGACTCTGGAGGAATGCAAGGGGAGTTGTCAGGGGACTTTACCCGCCTTATGAGGCACTATTTTCGGATACATTTTATCCATTTTCACCCTTTTCTATGGTTCTTCCAAAAGTTAACTCTGACTTTTTCTGACTCTGGAGGAATGCAAGGGGAGTTGTCAGGGGACTTTACCCGCATATGAGGCACTATTTTCGGATACATTTTATCCATTTTCACCCTTTTCTATGGTTCTTCCAAAAGTTAACTCTGACTTTTTCTGACTCTGGAGGAATGCAAGGGGAGTTGTCAGGGGACTTTACCCGCATATGAGGCACTATTTTCGGATACATTTTATCCATTTTCACCCTTTTCTATGGTTCTATCCAAAAGTTAACTCTGACTTTTTCTGCCTCTGGAGGAATGCAAGGGAGTTGTCAGGGGACTTTACCCCGGCCTTACTGAGGCACTATTTTGGATACATTTTATCCATTTTCACCCTTTCTCTGGTTCTTCCAAAAGTTAACTCTACTTTTTTGACTCTGTAGGAATGCAAGGGGAGTTGTCAGGGGACTTTACCCGCATATTGAGGCACTATTTTCGGATACATTTTATCCATTTTCACCCTTTTCTATGGTTCTTCCAAAAGTTAACTCTGACTTTTTCTGACTCTGGAGGAATGCAAGGGGAGTTTGTCAGGGGACTTTTACCTTACCACCGCATATGAGGCACTATTTTCAGGATACATTTTATCCATTTTCACCCTTTTCCTATGTTCTTCAAAGTTGACCTCTGACTTTTTCTGACTCTGGAGGAATGTAAGGGGAGTTGTCAGGGGACTCTACCCGCATTATGATGCACTAATTTTCGGATATTTTGGCCCGTTTTCATGGTTCTCCAAAAAGTTAACTTACACTTTTTCTGACTCTGGAGGAATGTGGAGGGGAGTTGTCAGGGACTCTACCCGCATTATGATGCACTATTTTCGGATATTTTGGCCCGTTTTCATGGTTCTCCAAAAAAGTTAACTTACACTTTTTCTGACTCTGGAGGAATGTGAGGGGGAGTTGTCAGGGGACTTTACCCGCATTATGATGCACTATTTTCGGATATTTGGCCCGTTTCATGGTTCTACCAAAAGGTTAACTTACACTTTTTCTGACTCTGGAGGAATGTGAGGGGAGTTGTCAGGGGACTCTACCCGCATTATGATGCAACTATTTTCGGATGATTTTGGCCCGTTTTCATGGTTCTCCAAAAAGTTAACTTACACTTTTTTCTGACTCTGGAGGAATGTGAGGGGAGTTGTCAGGGGACTCTACCCGCATTATGATGCACTATTTTCGGATATTTTGGCCCGTTTTCATGGTTCTCCAAAAAGTTAACTTACACTTTTTCTGACTCTGGAGGAATGTGAGGGGAGTTGTCAGGGGACTCTACCCGCATTATGATGCACTATTTTCGGATATTTTGGCCCGTTTTCATGGTTCTCCAAAAAGTTAACTTACACTTTTTCTGACTCTGGAGGAATGTGAGGGGAGTTGTCAGGGGACTCTACCCGCATTATGATGCACTATTTTCGGATATTTTGGCCCGTTTTCATGGTTCTCCAAAAAGTTAACTTACACTTTTTCTGACTCTGGAGGAATGTGAGGGGAGTTGTCAGGGGACTCTACCCGCATTATGATGCACTATTTTCGGATATTTTGGCCCGTTTTCATGGTTCTCCAAAAAGTTAACTTACACTTTTTCTGACTCTGGAGGAATGTGAGGGGAGTTGTCAGGGGACTCTACCCGCATTATGATGCACTATTTTCGGATATTTTGGCCCGTTTTCATGGTTCTCCAAAAAGTTAACTTACACTTTTTCTGACTCTGGAGGAATGTGAGGGGAGTTGTCAGGGGACTCTACCCGCATTATGATGCACTATTTTCGGATATTTTGGCCCGTTTTCATGGTTCTCCAAAAGGTTAACTTACACTTTTTCTGACTCTGGAGGAATGTGAGGGGAGTTGTCAGGGGACTCTACCCGCATTATGATGCACTATTTTCGGATATTTTGGCCCGTTTTCATGGTTCTCCAAAAAGTTAACTTACACTTTTTCTGACTCTGGAGGAATGTGAGGGGAGTTGTCAGGGGACTCTACCCGCATTATGATGCACTATTTTCGGATATTTTGGCCCGTTTTCATGGTTCTCCAAAAAGTTAACTTACACTTTTTCTGACTCTGGAGGAATGTGAGGGGAGTTGTCAGGGGACTCTACCCGCATTATGATGCACTATTTTCGGATATTTTGGCCCGTTTTCATGGTTCTCCAAAAAGTTAACTTACACTTTTTCTGACTCTGGAGGAATGTGAGGGGAGTTGTCAGGGGACTCTACCCGCATTATGATGCACTATTTTCGGATATTTTGGCCCGTTTTCATGGTTCTCCAAAAAGTTAACTTACACTTTTTCTGACTCTGGAGGAATGTGAGGGGAGTTGTCAGGGGACTCTACCCGCATTATGATGCACTATTTTCGGATATTTTGGCCCGTTTTCATGGTTCTCCAAAAAGTTAACTTACACTTTTTCTGACTCTGGAGGAATGTGAGGGGAGTTGTCAGGGGACTCTACCCGCATTATGATGCACTATTTTCGGATATTTTGGCCCGTTTTCATGGTTCTCCAAAAAGTTAACTTACACTTTTTCTGACTCTGGAGGAATGTGAGGGGAGTTGTCAGGGGACTCTACCCGCATTATGATGCACTATTTTCGGATATTTTGGCCCGTTTTCATGGTTCTCCAAAAAGTTAACTTACACTTTTTCTGACTCTGGAGGAATGTGAGGGGAGTTGTCAGGGGACTCTACCCGCATTATGATGCACTATTTTCGGATATTTTGGCCCGTTTTCATGGTTCTCCAAAAAGTTAACTTACACTTTTTCTGACTCTGGAGGTATGTGAGGGGAGTTGTCAGGGGACTCTACCCACATTATGATGCACTATTTTTGGATATTTTGGCCCGTTTTCATGGTTCTCCAAAAAGTTAACTTACACTTTTTCTGACTCTGGAGGAATGTGAGGGGAGTTGTCAGGGGACTCTACCCGCATTATGATGCACTATTTTCGGATATTTTTCTACATTTTCATCCCTTTTGTCTTGTTCCTTTTCTTTTTCTTTTGGCCCGTTTCACCCGGTTCCTTCTACCGGGGGCACTGCCCGGTCCTGGGTGCCCCCCGACGGCCTTTGTCCAGCACCCCCCCACCTCCAACTCGACCGTACATTAACGGATTTTGTCATTTTTTTGCTGCGTTCCTCTCACCTCACTGATAGAATGCCAAACGCGACCCGCCATCGCAGGGCCTCCGCCGGCCCAGCCTCGTGCCGGTGCTCTGGCTGTCGGTTCGTCCGAACTGCGGTTTCGACTCTGATGGCCGGGAGGGTGTGCTGCGTGGGGGTAACCCTGCATGTCTCTTACATCCCGGGCCGACCGGTATGAAGCGTTTCCAAGACGAACCGTCTGACTCAGGGGTCCTACCACGGGTTCCGCAACGGGGTGGAAGTTCCACCTCCCCACTTCGCCGCGGAGTGCCAGGCAAACATCAGTTTCTCTAATCCTCCACTGTTGCATAGCGGCCTTAGTCGGCTGCGGCATTCAGCAATTGGCCTTGCTCCGGGCACCAGTTCCCTCGGGGACCACGGCTCGCTGGCTTCACATGATATAGGGTCGACCCTACTTCATTACAGGCTACCTGTTTGATCCTGCGTAACAACCACATATGCTTGTCTTTAAAGAGGGAACTGCCTGGTCTTGCCCTGGTGTTCCTCTACGGCTAGTGTCCAGCCGTCAGCTGTGCTATCAGCAAATTTGACCCGCCATTGGAGGGCCTCCTCCCCGGGTCCACGTGCCAGTGCTTGGCGGTCGGAAGAATAATATTTTGCAGGACATGACGGAGCTCAGGAGTCTGCACTTTGAAGCTCCTGGAGTGGACAAAGATATGTGTATTTGCCTGAATGATGGAAATAAACAAAGAATGCTATTTTACAGGACATGACGGAGATAGGTGTATTTTCCTAGCTTTTTGGAAATAGACTAAATGTGATATTGCAGGGCAACACAGAGCTCATGTTACCCATGTGATGTTGTGCAATACATCACCGAGCTCATTTAACGACATGGCGTACCAGGGGCACTAAGGGGCACTAAGGTCTTACCCGGATGTCCTTATGTGTTTAGTCAGAGTGAGAGTGCTTGAGTCTGGGTACACAGCTTTGCCAGGCGCACCCACCCGTGGAAAGACGAAATATGACAAAACAGTTCAAGTGTGAACCTCCAGCACAGGGGGGGTGCCGTTAAGAAGGCCGAATATTGATGCTGGTGGGCGGACAGTAAAGCACCACAAAATCCACCACCTTTAAGTGTTACCAGGGGCATGAGAACATCCTCCACAGGAGGGTGGGTGGTGTTCCCGTGAAGAAGGACGAATATGGATGCCGATGGGCGGACGGTAAAGCACCGCAAAATCCACCCCCCTTTTAGGATTACCAGGGTCATGAGGTTCTGTAGGGTGTGATCATCTGGGTTTAGTCCGTGGGGGAGTGCTTAAGTCCGGGGGCCCGGGGTCTCACGGTGTGCGAGGTTATGGAAGTATGCATGTTAGGGAGACATGCTGGAGCTGCTTAGTCCGTCCTTTGGGGCTCTGTGAGGGGCTACAAATAGGTGGTTTTCCCGGTCTATTTCATGGAAGTCTGACATAGCCTGTTTGCCCATGTCAGGGAGACATGCTGGAGCTGCTTAGTCCGTCCTTTGGGGCTCTTTGAAGGGCCAGAAATAGGTTGGCTGATGCGCCCTCCTGTGGGGACACATGAGAACTGCACTCAAATCACTTTGTGCTTTTTCAACGGTTTAAAATAGTTTTTTCACTTTTAAAAACAGCTTTCTGCCCTGGAAATGATTTCTAATCATTATTACCGTTATGGGGGGGCTGCAGGAACACTTTCCCCGCCTTTCAAACACTTATTCCTGGGTAGGAAAGCCATGGGCATCACCCTGGATCTCTGCCTGTGTGACTGTATGTGTGAGACCCTGCTAACAGCATTGACTCTGCTGTACTTATCTTCTTGTACATTTCATGAGTCAAATGTGGACGAAAAGGACAAATTCCTGTCCATATGACCGGCTGTTTATGCAGTCAAATGCGCATTTGAATTAAACCAGTTTAAGGCACTTTTAACACTGACATACCCACGATTCAAGCTGCTTTCCTGGATTACATAGTGCTGTAAAACAGCCTGTCCTCTGGGTGCCCTCTGTGGCTCTCACATGCAGCTTCTCTCTGGCTGCTCTCTCCCTGTATTCACATCACTTTTACCCAGCTTTCCCACACTTATTCCTGGGTAAGAAAGCCATGTGCATCACCCTGGATCTCTGCCCATGTGCCTGTGAAATGCACATTGGAATTAAACCAGTTTAAGGCACTTTTAACACTGACATACCCCCGATTCAAGCTGCTTTCCTGGGTTACATAGTGCTGTGAAACAGCCTGTCCTCTGGGTGCGCTCTGTGGCTCTCACAGGCCGCTAACTCTCTGGCTGCTCTCTCCCTCTGTTCACATCACTTTTACCCAGCTTTCACACACTTATTCCTGGGTAAGAAAGCCATGTCCATCACCCTGGATCTCTGCCCATGTGCCTGTGAAATGCACATTGGAATTAAACCAGTTTAAGGCACTTTTAACACTGACATACCCACGATTCAAGCTGCTTTCCTGGGTTACATAGTGCTGTGAAACAGCCTGTCCTCTGGGTGCGCTCTGTGGCTCTCACAGGCCGCTAACTCTCTAGCTGCTCTCTCCCTCTGTTCACATCACTTTTACCCAGCTTTCACACACTTATTCCTGGGTAAGAAAGCCATGTCCATCACCCTGTGAGTGTAAGACCCTGCTTACAGCAGTGAACCTGCTGCCAGCATTACAAACATATTAATCAGGCGTTTTAACACTTTTTTCCATGAAAATTATTTTTATTCACTATCATGGGCTAATATAAATCAAATTCCGGGTAATTAGGAGCACAATTGTGCCTTTTACTTTTTAAATGTATTTGTATTATATATTTTTGGGCTATTAAAGTGACATTTCTGGGTGACTTTGTCAGTTTATGGAGCTTAGCCCACAATTCCCGGAGGTTCCAGGTCGAATTTTGGAGCTCATAGGCGTTCTGCCATGCGCCCCCACCCATGGAAAGCCGAAAAAAGTAAAGAGAACGGTCAATTATATCTTAAAATAATCAAAAATGAAGTTTAAGAAGATTCTCGAAAAAACAACAGAGTGCCAACGGAGGAGGGGCTCCAAAAAGCTCAAGTCTTCGGCGCTTCGGGCAGAAGCCCCGGACAGTTTTCCACTCCCCCGTTGCATTTTACAACGGAGAGGGGAATCGAGACCTCCCCTCCTCCGTCAAAAAAATTCATTCATTTTTTTCAAGCTACCATCCGCACGAAATCGGAAACCCGGTTTTTGAGAGGACTCACAAAAAAACCCGCTGTTTCACATCATGGAGGAATGTGTCCGCTACATGAGTGCTTTGGCTCGGATACAATTGTTGCCTGGAGACCCCCCAGTATGGTTCTTACCAAACTTTAGGTTTTTGAACTGGTCTCTAGAGGAATGCAAGGGGAGTTGTCAGGGGACTCTTGCAGGCTCATGATGCACTATTTTCGGATACTTTTTTTAATTTTCAGCCCTTTTCCATGGATGAATTGAAACTTATTTGTTTTACATTTTGGTCAATTTGACCCAGTTCTGGTACCGCATTTCCTGGAGGATAGGACCGAGAGACGACAGACTCTCTGGCCGCCTCACAAGTCACTATTGTCGGACACTTTCTTTGCTTTACCCCGGTTCTATCACTCTTTCCTCCTTTGATCATAAAACGTGTTTCCTGCTGGGGTACTGCCTGGTCCGGGGCACCCCAAACCCTCTCATGGTCCGTGTACCAGGCATTGAAGCATCGGATCCATTGTTGCCATCACCAGCCCTGCGTTGGTGCGGAGGTGGGACCATTTAACCCGGTGGTAACCCAAGTCCTCCCTTGGTCCGTGTACCAGGCATTGAAGCATCGGACCCATTGTTGCAATCACCGGTTACGCTAACGCATATAAATGGAGAAACATAAAATAATTTAAATACAATTCACTGTGTCTGTTTCAGTAAGGATGTCGTCCAAATGCCCGGTATGCAGACTCTTCTATCTGGCTTTGAACAAGCACCTTAAGCACAAACATGCAGTGCGGAACTTGGAGGAAAGAGGCATCATTCTTAAAATGGCCGGTGGCAGAATAAATGTTCGGACCAAACCCTGTCCCATCACAGTGTGTTCGTATGCTGGGAAGAGGCTAGACCGTCATGTAATTCCTGACCACCCTGAGTTCTCCCGAGATGAGGCACATCAGGTCCTGGCAAGGCTGAAGCATAGTGTGGCCCTGCAATTGCTCCATGACCTCAGAGAGACTAATCCCATAATTGGAATGGCTACATCATTGGATATAGACAATGAGGAGGAATACCCGGTGCACCCTCCACCCTTCTCCCCACATACCGAGTGTGACGAAGAGGACTGCAGGCAGGTGATGCTGGAAATGTGGCATTGAGGGCTCAGAAGGATTCCCTCATTGATGAGGTGAAGACCCTGCACTCCAGGCTGAAAAAGGGGCTAAAACCCAGGAAGCAGAGTGCCACTGCTGCTGTGCTTGAGGAAGAGGAAGAATGTATACGATTTAAGGGCCTGGCAATCTCAAGTGTATACTGTTTTTGTAAAAATCGTGTGATAATTAAATAAATAATAAAACATTTATATAACCTTGAAGGTTCCCAGGGGTAGATACAGTGCCAGGTATCAGACTATTTAACCAATGTTTACCCAGGATTCAGACATCTTCCCTGGCTTGTAAAATGCGGTGATGCGCCCTGGAGGTATCAGACTATTTTAAACAACTTTTCCCTTGGAAAAAAGGTGGAGATTTCCCTTTTGGCCACACCTGCCCGCCGCACAAGTGGTACCCCAGATACCGCACCTCCCTCCGCCCAACCGCACACTTCTTCGGGTTGGCCGTGAGCCCCGCCTGCCTCAGGGACTCGAGCACTGCCCCCACCTGTTGCATATGCTGCTCCCAGGTCTCACTGTGGATGATGACGTTTACTGTCCTACAGTATACATTGAAATGATTTCAAACCTGTTTATTCCAATAATTATGAAGGAGTGCCTTGCAAATATTTGTTTACATAAATTGTGATCAAAACGTTTGAGACCCACTGAGATAACTTAGGCTAAACTGAACTATCTAAGTCTCTGAGTCCTTTATCTCACTGAGCCTCTCAGCCTCCACCCTTGTTGTAGAAACATCTTCTTCTTATATCCGTTAGAGCAGCTAGCACCAGATGCTAATAACAACAGCGCCAGTACCGGTGCACCCTCTCTCTCTCTCCCTCTGTACCTCTCTCCATCGCTCGCTCCCACGCTCACTCGCACTTTAGCTGTGAGCTGCGGGTGCCTGATAAGCCAACATCCCCCACTTTCATCACTTACAGCACCCATCGTACAGGGCAAAGGAAAAGTGTAACCGGGGTGAAAAGGGTGTTACATTTACTTAATTATAAATGTTGTTACATCAAGGCCAAAACTTAGGATGAGCCCCAAAGATCGAAAAGGTTTTGTTCCCTCACAGAGCTACCAGCGCAGCGCCCCCCCAGATCTGGCGCCTTAGACGACCACCTATGTCGCCTATGCGAAAAACCGGCCCTGCCTCCGGTCCCACACTCATCTCTCTCAATCACCGTGGTGGCCAGAGAAGCAGACGCCCACCTCTCTCCATGCTTTAAGAAGGTTCAGGTGGTAAATCTGTGTCCCCCCACTCGTCGTGTGACCACGAAGGGTCCTTGCCACTTGGCGAGTAGTTTAGAGCTAGAGGATGGGAGTAACACAAGCACTTTATCTCCAGGTGAAAATTGTCTCAGTTTCGACCCTCTGTTGTACAGGCGCTGCTGACGTTCCTGAGCCTGGAGCAAATTCTCCCGTGATATCTGCCCCAGTGACTAGAGTTTTGCTCGCAGGTCCATAACGTACTGTATTTCATTTTTACTGGTGCTTGGACCCTCCTCCTAGTTTTCCTTAACTAGGTCCAAGACGGTGGTGGTGAATGTTGCGTGTGTGTGGGTGTGTATGTTCAGGTGTGGGTGTGGATGGCACTGCTAGTGGAGCCTCACAGCGGCGAAAACATGCTGCGCCACACTAATTGTGCCGCATAAGCGCATAGGTGCGCCGCATTTGCGGCTCAGTTGAGGCTCCCTCCGCAAGATGAGGCCCCCCGCAAGGTGAGGCCCCACGCAGTCTGCATGATCGGCCTATAGGGAGAGACGGCCCAGACTCCAGCAGCCGGCGCCCTAACCACACCCCGCTGCCACACCTGTCTTCCCTCTTTAATGTTGCAAACCCAATTCAACTGTTTGTTATGTACAAAGAGAGAAAATGTAGTCTCCCTGCTCTTATGAGTTGGTCCAGACGTTGTCCTGCTCTTCTGTGGCGGACCGGCAGAAGATAGATGCCTCCTGAATTGTGACTGCTTGCAGCAGAGCTGAAACAGCTGGGCACTGACCCCAGGCCTGCACCTGCTCCACTGGGGTCCAGCTGCCCCTTCTTGGTCACCTTTCCACCGGATTGAGTTGGAAGTCAGGTAATATGAAACTTGACTTATTTGCAACACATCTTTTGCAGATTTCACTGCAGACATTAGGACTTTATTAATTTGCCAAATTATTCAATAATGGCGAAAAAAGTTATGCTCAGGATTTTGGAGTCCCAGTTGCATTATTTTGATTCAGAAGACAAGTGTGAGGGGTTTAACATTTCCCTTACAGCTGCACTTCTGATTGGTTTACTCCATATAGAACAACAAGTAGGATGCATACATTAAAGAAGAAGTATGCAGTCTGGTGTGAGTGCTTTAACATCCCTTTGGGCCCTGCCTGTGCACGTCTGCATCCTAGCAGCAGACAAACATAAAGTGTCCAGCCTCTTCAGAGTGGATCATTACAGGGGGGGGGCTTCATCTCATCAGGTCAAAGCTCTCACTAACAAGCTGAGTAAGATACGTTGTTTTATTGTTAGCTCCTACTTTGAATCTTAGAACTTAATGTTGCTGTTTGTTTCAGTTGTCTAACTATTGTAAAACACACTACAGACTGTGGATCTCTTTAATAGTTGTCCTCATTATATTGACAGCTTTCAAGGTTATCGTGCTGACCTGAATATAAGTATAACATATGTAAATGTTCCTACAGCACACTTTCACGCATGGAATCAGTAAGTCAATAGTTATTCTGTATGAGTGTATTTCAATGTACTGATGTACTGAAAGTGTTGAATTCATTGAATCTGTTATTCTTATGCAAGCATTGATTAACATACTGTATATGTTGTGGAATATTCTCACTTTCATATCCTTCAATGTGATGATGCTATCTGCTGGCTGGGGCCCGTGTTAGCCCTTTTTCTTCAGGTCTTCCTCTCCTTCCTTTACCGAGTGGTCTTTGAATGCACCTCTCTTTTTGTGAAATACTGTTTGAATAAGTGAGAGATGCCAGGACTGTGGTGCATGTAGTTTATGAGAAGGTCTTATTTTGTGTGCATCACTTCTTCAGTTACTTGGAATGTATATTTACTATTTTCAGGTCCAACTGTGAACGTTTGCCGTTCACATGCATGCAGGTTATTGTGGTTTGTAGTATTGTATGTGTTGAATTAGGACATGTTGCATTTATATTCCCTCCTTTTATCCAGGTGCA
>CADEHL010001538.1:107265-154765 GCA_902827135.1 Harpagifer antarcticus
CAAGGCCATCTTGGGGCCTCTTCTCTTTAGCGTCTACATGCTACCACTGGCTCAGATAATGAAGAACAACAACATAAGTTACCATAGCTATGCAGATGACACACACATGTACGTAACAATTTCACCAGGAGACTATGCTCCAATTCAAACACTGAGTAAGTGCATTGAACAAATCAATGACTGGATGTGTCAGAACTTTCTCCAATTAAACAAAGAGAAAACTGAGGTAATGGTTTTTGGAGCCAAGGCAGAACGTATAAAAGTTAGCGCTGAGCTTCAGTCTGCAATGTTCAAAACAACAGAGCCAGAAATCTAGGTGTAGTCACGGACTCTGACCTGAGTTTCAACAGCCACATTAAAACAGTTACTAAATCAGCCTACTATCACCTAAAGAACATATCTAGGATTAAAAGACTAATGTCACAGCAGGATTTGGAAAAACTTGTCCATGCTTTTATCTTCAGTAGACTGGACTACTGCAATGGTGTCTTCACAGGTCTCACTAAAACATCTATTAGGAAGCTGCAGCTGATTCAGAACGCTGCTGCTCGAGTCCTCACTGACACTAAGAAAGTGGATCACTCCTGTTCTGAAGTCTTTACACTGGTTCCTCACTAACACTAAGAAAGTGGATCACTCCTGTTCTGAAGTCTTTACACTGGTTCCTCACTGACACTAAGAAAGTGGATCACTCCTGTTCTGAAGTCTTTTACACTGGTTCCTCACTGACACTAAGAAAGTGGATCACTCCTGTTCTGAAGTCTTTACACTGGCTTCCTGTGTGTCAAAGAATAGATTTCTAAATACTGCTGCTGGTTTATAAAGCTTTGAATGGTTTAGGCCCAAAATACATTTCTGACCTCCTGCTAAATGATGAAGCATCCAGATCTCTCAGGTCTTCAGGGACTGGTCAGCTTTCTGTCCCCAGAGTCAGAACTAAACATGGAGAAGCAGCGTTCAGTTATTATGCTCCATCTGGAACAAACTCCCAGAAAACCTGCAGGTCCGCTGCAACTCTGACTACTTTCAAATCCAGCAAGAAGACTTTCTTTTTGCCGCTGCTTTTAATTGAACTATTCATATCTTAGACTGCACTGTAACTTTTATCCATGTATTTCTTCTTTTAATGTTTATTTTATTAGCTTTTCTTTTTAATGACTGATTTGAAATGCCATTTTCTTAACCTCTTAAGCCCGAGGGTCCCCCCAGTGGACCCCTTCCACCGTTCCATACCCTTTTAACGGTAAGAAACTCAGCTAACTGACAATGTGAACCATGTTTAGCTAAAAGAAACACAAGAGTAATACCAAGCCTTTGAATTAGCATGGAGCGAAAAAATGCTAACTAATGCTAACGGACTTTTGCACAGCACTCACGGTAGAAATGCCCTTATTACTTATCCTAACTGCACAAACAAGATATCCGATTAAAGCTGAGACTCCACAGATTCCACACATGTAATATCATCACTGTAAGACCCCGAATTCCTGGAGCTATCAGCCAGAAAAGAGAAAGTAAACAACATCCGGTTTCAAAAATATTACAATAATTACGTCTTACCTTTTTTGATTTGTGATCAAAAGTTGTGTTCAACGGAATAAAAACGCCGCTCAAGGTTAATCCAATGTCTTTGTGTCACGTAGAAATGTTGACTGATAATCCATCATCATATTTATGGCAATATACTGGGTATAAAGTTTTGCAGTCCAGGCGTGCACTTTCAGATTTGCTTTGTTCGCTTCTCTATTACGCCCGCTATGGTAATGTTTACGTGGATTTGGGAACTGCCCATCGATTCTATTGGTTCTGATGGTTAAGAAAAAGGTGTAAATCACACGAATCGACCAATGAGTATAAAGAATGCCAGCTAGTTTAAGTACATTACGCAGCCAACTTCTTTTATTGTTTACTACGGAAGGAAGCAGGAAGCAGGAATTGCCGGGACCCAGAGCACACGGAGCACAGAGCGGACAGCAGATAACGGAATTGCAGTTTTATTGCTTATAGATTATCAGAACATTTCAAAGGGGACACAGCCCCATTGGATATTAACCTATGGATTAACTACATCATCGTTTTTATCGTTTTAATGCCATTGAAGACCAGGTTAGACCAGACAAAGAGGAAGGTAAGCAACATAAGGTATGTTTTTAGATTTTATTTTTTATTTTTTCACAACAGTTGAAGGAGGACTCGTCGGCGAGCGTCTGGTGGCCGGGCTTGCCACGGAGCCCGGCCGGGCCCAGCCCGAAAAGGCAACGTGGGCAACACCTTCGCTTCTCCGTCCCGCGGGCCCACCACCTACGGGAAACAGCGATGGGGTCGGGTGCGCTGCCAGAAGGGTGGCAGTGAAAGCGGAGGGTCTCGACGGACCAGACCCGGGCGACAGAAGCTGGCTTTGGGGACGTGGAACGTCACCTCTCTGGGGGGGAAGGAGCCGGAGCTTGTGCGGGAGGTGGAGCGGTACCAGTTGGATCTGGTTGGGCTCACCTCTACGCACAGCGTCGGCTCTGGAACCTTACTTCTGGATAGGGGTTGGACTCTATTCTTCTCCGGAGTTGCTCAAGGTGTGAGGCGCCGGGCGGGTGTGGGGATACTCACAAGTCCCCGGTTGGGTGCTTCGTTGTTGGAGTTTACCCCAGTGGACGAGAGGGTTGCCTCCCTACGCCTGCGGGTTATAGGGGGGAAAACTCTGACTGTTGTGTGTGCTTATGCACCCAACAGCAGTTCAGAGTATACGGCCTTCTTGGAGACCCTGGAAAGAGTCCTGTATGGGGCTCCTGAAGGGGACTCTTTAATCTTGCTGGGAGACTTCACCGCACATGTGGGCAATGATGGAGACACTTGGAGGGGCGTGATTGAGAGGAACGGCCCCCCTGATCTGAACCGGAGTGGTGGTTTGTTACTGGACTTCTGTGCTAGTCATGGATTGGCCATAACAAACACCATGTTCGAACATAAGGATGCTCATAAGTGTACGTGGTACCAGAGCACCCTAGGCAGAAGGTCCATGATCGATTTCGTTATCGTATCATCGGACCTAAGGCCGTATGTTTTGGACACTTGGGTAAAGAGAGGGGCGGAGTTGTCAACTGATCACCATCTGGTGGTGAGTTGGGTCGAGTGGCGGGGGAAGCCTCTGGATAGACCTGGTAAGCCCAAACGTGTAGTTCGGGTGAACTGGGAACGTCTGGAGGAGGCCCAGGTTCAGGAGGCCTTCAACTCACACCTCCGGCAGAGCTTTTCGGGCATTCCTGTGGAGGTTGGGGACATTGAACCAGAGTGGTCGGTGTTCAAAGCCTCTATTGCCGAAGCCGCGGCGGGGAGCTGTGGTCTCAAGGTCCTAGGTGCCTCAAGGGGCGGTAACCCTCGAACCTCCTGGTGGACACCGGTGGTCAGGGAAGCCGTCCGACTGAAGAAGGAGGCCTTCAGGGATTTGTTATCCCGGGGGACTCCCGAGGCAGTTGCAAGGTACCGACAGGCCCGAAGGGCAGCAGCCTCATCCGTGGCCGAGGCAAAGCAGCGGTACTGCAGTCGCTTCACCGCACCGTTGTGACGAAAAGGGAGCTGAGCCAGAAGGCAAAGCTCTCTGTCTACCGGGCCATTTTCGTTCCTACCCTCACCTATGGTCATGAAGGATGGGTCATGACCGAAAGAACGAGATCGCGGATACAAGCGGCCGAGATGGGTTTTCTCCGCAGGGTGGCTGGTGTCTCCCTTAGGGATAAGGTGAGAAGTTCGGTCATCCGGGAGGGACTCGGAGTTGAGCCCCTCCTCCTTCGCGTCGAAAGGAGCCAGTTGAGGTGGTTCGGGCACCTAGTTAGGATGCCACCGGGGCGCCTCCCTAGGGAGGTGTTCCAGGCACGTCTAGCTGGGAAGAGACCAAGGGGTAGACCTAGGACCAGGTGGAGGGATTACATCTCTTTGCTGGCCTGGGAGCGCCTTGGGATCCCCCAGTCAGAGCTGGTTGATGTCGCCAGGGAAAAGGAAGTTTGGGGCTCTCTGCTGGAACTGCTACCCCCGCGACCCGACCACGGATAAGCGGAAGAAGATGGATGGATGGATACCTGAATCATTTTGAATATTCAAATATTCGATTAATCGTTCCCATCCCTACCCGGTAGCTTAGCAAACCCCGGCCAATTCGTCCCCAAGATCAGGGGGTAAGGCGAGTACTAACTCCAGCCCTGACTCTATGCTTTTTGCCCCTTAAAGAAATGTCCAGCATCACCTACGGGTACTGGTGAATATTCCCATGCACACACCTCACCTTCTTCTACCAATGCCCCAGGCCGAACCAAGCGCTGATGGATCATCGTCTGATCACAGCCTGTGTCCATCAGAGCCTGGTGTGTACCCCCCTGTATACATACTGGTATATGATACGTCCCCTCGGGATCAGGCTGTCCGCACCGCCAGCAACCCTGCCCTGGCGTCTGAGGATGTCATCTTTTGTAGGGCAATCAGCGGCGGCCGGAACGGGCTGGTCACTGGATCGACCTCCCAGTTGGCCGGACGCTGCAGCAACTCCCGCAGGAGAGCAGAGTCCTCGCGCTGGACCGAGGCGAAAGTACTCATTACTCAAAGTGGACATTTTTGGAAAGATATATATTATATCACTTGAGTAAAATTAATGATGCATTCATACCTCCAAAATAGCTCGCATGAACTTTGTTAAATTGTTGTTTTTTTCTCCGCTGTGTATGGCATGTATCTCAGAGATACACTCGTAACAATGGACACATATTAAATTATGGACAGGGAACATTGAGACGTTCTCCGGCCACATTATCTTACAACCATACATCGGACCAGCTGTACCAAAGGCCACTGAGGGTTGTAAAGCAAAGCTAACCCAGCTAGAACTCTAAATTGTTCCACCAACCAGCATGCTCTTGTCCACTCATGGAAAAATAACACAATTGGAAGTAAGACTCAGGCTAACCCAGAACATGTAGATTGGAGATTGTTGTGCCCACATCTTCACAGAGACATGACTCCATTGTGTTCAACTCATCAAATTCTGCACTTGGCGTGTAAAACGCTGAATAATCCCTGAGCTCATTTGGGAAGAGAACTTCAATTTGTTGTGCAACCCTGTGTTGCAGAATGACCCTTAAACCCGTGAATCAAGTAGCTGAAGGATTCTTGGTATTACCCTTGATCCTACCCTCGAGTTACAAAAAGTACAGGCTTTATAAACTGCCTCTTTTGCCTCAACACATGTCTATAATCTAGTATTTTCAGTCCTTATCAAATGCAGATATCCTTTATTACAAGTTTATTTCAACAAGACTATTGTTGTTATGTTTAGTTTAAAATGTCACTCCGATGCTCATTTGCTTTCTCAAACGGTGTGTATTCTTGTGAGTAAAAAATCCACCCATTGGAAACTAATAATTTCCACTTGAGCAGCAACAGAAGAGGATGAACGTTAAACGACATTTTAAGATATCTTTATTTTCTGGCTCCTCGTTTTTATATTATCTATGCCAGCTTTGAGCTTTCCCTGTAGGAGCCCCGTGTCTCTGTTCCTTTCCACCACAGGTCATTGTGTATCACCTTTAGTGGCCTGACGGGATTCAGGTTTCATTAATGCTTCCTTTAGGTATCTTTTTTGTTGGACACTATTTGGAAGAACACCATTAAACTTCCATCAGGAGCCTGACATGATGATACGTGATAATTCAGTTTGTTCTTGCTACCCCAATCATCAGTTCATTCGGTATGCTTTTGGACTCGGGGCTTCATTGATAAACCAAAGAACACTTCAGATCACATGATTAAAAAAACATGATTTTTATTAAGTGAAGCATATGAAGTATTCATAACATTGTTCAAACTGAGCATACTGTGTACATGACATGTAGTAAAGAGGTTAAACATGAAATACCTTCCACAGATCAGAACATCACATATTATTACAGAAGAAATGCATATTAGCATCACTTACATCACAAGTACTGCAACATCCCTGTTAATACGTCAGCTCAACTTTGCTCTACAGAACAACTTCTTCAGGTGCTTAAAGATTTCTTTCACTTTCAGTCCATATATAACTGGATTAAAGAGGGGGTAATACAAGAATGCCTGTAAAGTCATTATGGAATGTAAATCAGATCCAAGTTGAATTATTATAACATCATATGCACACAAACAGGAGAAGAAGAATAAAACTACGAGGTGGGGTAAACAGGTCTGTGCAGCTTTTCTCCGGACATTTCTACCGCTTCGATAGGAGATGATCAGTATTCTGGTGTATGTGAAAAGTATGAAGAGCAAAGGCAAAAGGGCCATGCTGAACACAACATACACATCATATGAAGATATTATTTTTGAATTAATGCAAAAGAGATTGTAAATTGAATTGTTGCATATAAATGATTTTAAAGTAAAATGACAGAATTTGGTATTAACAATCAGAATAATTGAAACTGCAATCTCACACGCAGGCACAAGCCAAGCCAAACAGAGAATAACACTCACTGTAGTTGTTGTCATTATAGTATGATATTGCAGAGGCTTACATATAGACACATATCTGTCATAGGCCATGGCTGACAACAGGAAGAAATCTGAAGCACACAAGAAGTAATACAAGAAGAATTGAATGAGACAGGCTGAATATGATATGACCGGTTTCTCAGACACAAAGTTACCTAACAACTTTGGGTACATAGCAGTGTTGTAAACAATGGAGTTCAGAAGCAACGCTGCGATAAAAAAGTACATAGGCTCATGGAGGTTCTTGTGCTTCCATATAAGGCACATAATGGATGAACTAAAGAACATTGTTAGGATATATACAGCAAACATAATAGAAAAATACAAAAACCTGAATGTGCCCATTTCAACATACCCACTAAGAGCAATGTATGTTACATTTAAGTCATCATCCATGAAGAATCCAAAGGTAAACATTCATACATGAGACAGGCAGGTTTTATAACAGGCACACATTATTAAAATAGAAAGAGAAGTCTTACCATGAAGTCTTAATAACAGATTGCATGTTGATTCATTCACAGATACCAGACCTTAACCTCATGTGTGTTCATGCAGAGATCAGAACTGTTTCCCTCAGACTAAGTATTTTATCACTTTTCCTCACCCTCCATGGATCTCATTAACTCTTCAAAGTTAGCATGTGAACAACTTCATCAAACTCTGGAGGCCTGAGCCCAAAGGTGCCAAACTTTGTTTACATGGGTGTGAGTTCACTACTTTGCATTGAGAACTATTGCAGGGTTGGTGCGGGGCCCTAATCATTGACCTCATGTGCACTTACTAAATAACACACTCTATGTCAAGTTTTGCTTCGGGTTAAACTTTACAATTTCATTAAAATGCAGTTTGGAGTCCTAAAGGCAACGATAAACAACACAACGTTTTGCTGTTGATGATACAGCGAACTCTGGAGGCCTGAACCCAAATATTATGTTCCCTTTACTTACAAAAATACAATACAATAGTTTTCCAGTGGTGTTGTGCCATTTTTAGTACCGGAGCGCACCTATGACGCATGCATGCACGCGCACGGTTGTCGCATGATCACCAAAACAGAAATATATGGACATAGGTTCCTATGCAAAAGTATGCAAACGTTTTTTCTATCCTATCCATGTGAACATCTTTTTAGGGGGGGGGCAGGACTTCATATATTCTAGGGTGGTCCTTGGGGGGGGGGGTTTATATATTGAAGTTAAATGGTTTGATCTGGTGCACTTTGAGGGCTAAATTAAGACACTAGATAAATGATTACATCTCTCTACACACATATGAAACAGAACTGTAAAGAGATTTTCTTTTTCTTAATGGATATTTTACAAATCACTACCTTTTTAAACGGTATACTTGGTTTACTGTCCTATAGTATTTTATCCCTGTTTTTAATGTATTCTCTTATTTTTGTATAACTATAGTGATCATATAAAGGTGTACCTCGTAAATACTTGTTTACATAAATGATAACCAAACAGTTTGAGACTGAGATAAGTTAGACTAAAGTTAACTATCTAAACACTCAGAGAGTCCTTTACCTCACTGAGCTGATGTTATCTGACAGGGGAGCGCTCTTCTCCACCTTAGCATAGCTAGCTAACCAGATGCTAACAACAACAATCCCCAGTACCGGTGCGCTCTCTCTCTCGCTCGCTCGTGCACACACACAGAGCCGAGCTTGAATGAAACACAGAGACCCATAAGCAGGGGTTAAGATGGGATTTGATATGTGGGGGGGGGGGCTCTGTGTGGAGGTGCGACATTATCTGTATCAAATGCACACATTGATGCCACCAAATGACACAATAAAAAAAGAAACTACTACAAATAAACTATTATTAATATATACATAATATATCATCATCAAATTCTGTGTTATTATGACCGATCATAACTCAGCTGCACCTCATGTGTGTTCATGCAGAGATGAGAACTGTTTCCCTCAGACTAAATATTTTACCACTTTTCCTCACCCTCCATGGATCTCATTAACTCTTCAAAGTTAGCATGTGAACAACTTCATCAAACTCTGGAGGCCTGAGCCCAAAGGTGCCAAACTGTGTTTACATGGGTGTGAGTTCATTTCTTTGCATTGAGAACTATTGCAGGGTTACATTACATTACATTGCATTTAGCTGACGCTTTTGTCCAAAGCGACTTACAATAAGTACATTCGACCAGGAAGACACAGCCCAGAAGAAAAACAGAATGATATAAGTACATCAGGTATCATAGAGCCAAACATTTCAAGTGCTACTCAGCTGGCTTTAGAGAAGCCAGTCCTATATTAGTATATAAGTGCTTTGTTAGTAATTTTATGGCTGGAAGTGGAGTCGAAAGAGATGAGTTTTCAGTCTGGAAGGTGTGTAAGCTTTCTGCTGTCCTGATGTCAATGGGGAGCTCATTCCACCATCTTGGAGCCAGGATAGCAAACCCACGTGTTTCTGCTGATGGGAACTTGGGTCCACCTCGCAGCGAGGGTGCAGCGAGTCGTTTGGCTGATGCAGAGCGGAGTGCACGCGCTGGGGTGTACAGTTTAACCATGTCCTGGATGTAGGAAGGGCCAGATCCATTCGCAGCATGGTATGCAAGTACTAGTGTCTTGAAGTGGATTCTAGCAGTTACCGGGAGCCAGTGAAGGGAGCGGAGGAGCGGAGTGGTGTGGGAACATTTAGGAAGGTTGAAGACCAGACGAGCCGCTGCATTCTGGATGAGCTGCAGAGGTCGGATGGCACATGCCGGTAGACCAGCCAGGAGGGAGTTGCAATAGTCTAGGCGTGAGGTGACGAGAGCCTGGACCAGAACCTGGGTGGCTTTCTGTGTCAGCTGGGGACGAATCTTCCTGATGTTGTACAGCGTATATCTGCAGCAACGGGTTTGTAGCAGCGATGTTTGCAGTGAAGGACAGGTTGTTATCTAGGGTCACACCCAGATTCCTTGCCGTCTGAGTCGGGGAAACAACAGAGGTGCCGATGTTGATTGTCAGGTCAAGAGTGGGACAATCTTTTCCCGGAAGGAAAAGCAGTTCAGTCTTGTCAAGGTTGAGCTTGAGGTGATGAGCAGACATCCACTGAGAGATGTCAGCTAGACAAGCAGAGATGCGTGCGACGACCTGGGTCTCTGAGCGGGGAAAGAACAGAATTAATTGGGTGTCGTCAGCATAGCAGTGGTAAGAAAAACCATGCGGGCTAATGACCGATCCGAGCGAGTTTGTGTACAGGGAGAAAAGGAGGGGGACCAAGAACAGAGCCCTGAGGGACCCCTGTAGTTAATTGACAAGGGTCGGACTCAGACCCTCTCCAAGTTACCCTGTAGGTACGGTCTTTGAGGTATGAGGCGAGGAGGGAGAGTGCAGAGCCTGAAACTCCAAGTTCTTGGAGAGTGCGAAGGAGGATCTGATGGTTCACCGTGTCGAATGCAGCTGACAGGTCCAACATGATGATGACAGAGGAGAGGGATGCTGCTTTAGCAGTGTGCAGCTCCTCAGTGACAGCAAGGAGGGCCGTTTCTGTGGAGTGACCTGCCTTGAAACCAGACTGGTGCGGATCCAGAAGGTTGTTCTGATGGAGATAACAGGAGAGTTGTTTAAAGACAGCGCGTTCAAGTGTTTTAGACAGGAACGGGAGGAGAGACACAGGCCTGTAGTTTCTAACATCAGACGGGTTGAGAGTGGGTTTCTTTAGGAGAGGGTTTACTCTTGCCTCCTTGAGACTGTTTGGAAAGTGACCAGAAGTTAGAGAAGTGTTGATGAAATGGGTGAGAAACGGTAAAATATCAGGAGCGATAGTCTGAAGGAGGTTTGAAGGGATAGGGTCCAGAGGACAGGTGGTAGGGCGGGCAGAGGTAATGAGGGTAAGAACCTCACTTGGAGAGAGAGGGGAAAAGGAGGTCAGTGTGTGGGTGAAAGGAGGGTCTGGTGACCCAGCGGTCAGTAAAGGGGAGTCAGAATAAGAAGAGCGAATATCATCAACATTTTTTTCGAAGTGGTTAACAAAGTCGCTTGACAGAAGTGAGGAGGGGGGAGGGGCTTTGGGAGGGTCCAAGAGGGTGGAGAAGATGGAAAATAGTTTTTTGGGATTGGAATAGGAAGATTGGATCTTATCTTGAAAGAAAGTGCTCTTTGCCTGAGAGATCGAGGCAGAGAAAGAGGAGAGGAGAGCCTGATAGGTTAGGAGGTCGTCACGGTGTTTGGATTTCCACCATTTCTGCTCTGCTGCCCGAAGGACGGTTCTATTAGCACGCAGTGCGTCATTTAGCCAGGGAGCAGGAGGGGACTGACGAGCCTGCCGAGATGTGAGAGGACAGAGAGAGTCCAGAGAAGATGAGAGAGTAGAGAGGAGAGTTTCTGCAGCAGAGTTTGGAGGCAGGAGTTGAAACGAATCAGAGGAAGGGAGGGCTGAGAGCACCGATGAGGCAAAGGTAGAGGGGGAGAGGGAACGAAGGTTACGGCGGACAGGTGCAGGCTGAGAAGAGATTAGTTTGTTATGTTTGGAAAGAGGTAGAGAGAATGAAAGGAAGAAGTGATCGGATGTGTGGAGCGGGTTAACAGAGAGGTTAGAAGTAGTGCAGTTCCTTGAGAATATGAGATCAAGGACATTGCCAGCTATATGAGTTGGTGGGGATGGAGACAATGAGAAAGCGAAGGCGGTTAACAGAGATGTTAGTCCGTCTATCTTCCCCGTCTGGAGGTTGAAGTCTCCGAGAAGTACAGCCGGAGGGCCAGTTTCAGGGATATGTGAGAGGAGATGATCTAATTCCTCCAAGAAGTCCCCCAAGGCGCCTGGCGGACGGTAGAGAACAACAATGGTTAATTGTATAGGATGGGTTACTGTGACGGCATGGAATTCAAAGGTGGAGGGAGTGAAGTTAGGTAGCTTGAAGAGGGAACAGCTCCATTTGGGAGAGAGCAGGAGACCAGTGCCACCTCCTCTGCCAGTGGGTCTGGGTGTATGGGAGAAGGAATATGCTGTGGAGAGAGCTGCTGGGGTGGATGTGTTGGATGGAGTAATCCAGGTCTCCGTGAGAGCAAAGAAATCCAGAGACTGCAGGGAAGCGTAGCCAGAGATGAAGTCAGCTTTGGGGACAGCTGACTGGCAGTTCCACAGGCCGCCTGAAACTAGATGTTGGATGTCAGTGGAGCATGTGGGCTAGACGAGAGCAGGCCGGTTATATCGATTACGAGATACACGGGGCCAGTGATAATAGAGAGAAGACACATGAACAGGAATGGAGAAAATACACATGATTATAGCATGAGGGGCTGAACAACCAAATGAAATAAAACACCAGCGATACTTAGCTCAATCAAAGTAGGATTTTCCTCCTCTTTGCCACCCTCGTGACTCCCGTAGGACTCCAATGTCTTTGTCAGTCTGACGCTGAAGCTGACGCTCCAGGAAATAGCTACCTAAAAAGGAGCCTGATTGCTGAGTTCTCACAGCAGTGGGGCCACGCCCCTCTAATTAGTTAACTCTCTACAGCTGATGGGCGACAGCTGTACAGGGCGTGTATATTCTCACGCAGTTGGTGCGGGGCCCTAATCATTGACCTCATGTGCACTTACTAAATAACACACTCTATGTCAAGTTTTGCTTCGGCTTACACTTTACAATTTCATTAGTATAATATAATATTTAATTTATCCTCAGACATACAAAGAGTAGGTTCCTGTTGGTTCCTTTCCCCCAAAGCCTTTGATTGGCGTGCAGGGATGGACATGGGAGTTAGAAGGACACTGGAAGGAGGTGACTACTTTGAATAAAAACCTGATTTTATTCCAAAGTGAAACCCCCACAATGAAGTTGATGCCGGGGAATGACTTATCCACTTCATGGACCTCATTTTGTGCAGAAACATATTTGAAGTGGACGTCCAATCCAGGAGGCTGATACTTGAACTGTGTCATCCCTCCAGCCCAGAGATTGAGTGCGTCCATTTTGGAGATAATTGGAGAACCTTTGATGTTTGGACCTTTTCAAGCTAAATATCTGAAGACTTTTCAAGAAAATCAGGTCAAAATAAAGTTGCTGTGATTTGCATGATAGTTGGTGTACTGCGAAAAGTGGCCTCAGAGATGACTAATTCAAAGTGACGTGCATGTAGCCTGTGGCATCTTTGAAATATGACCTTGTATATTTCAAATATACAAGATGAAACCCTCTTTAATGGTCACACATGCAGAGCACACAGCACACACAGTGACATTTGACCTCTGCTTTTAAACCATCCTAGTACCAGGAGTCAAGTACCAGGAGCAGTGGGCAGCTATTGCACAGCGCCCGGGGAGCAATGGGAGTGGTTGAGGTACTGTCCACATCGCATACCTGAGGTCACGCAGTCAAGTATGTGACTTGTACAGGAACTTGGGATCTGAGACTCAAAAAAGCCTTTTTTGCCTACATGTCCACTTTGCATCTCCGAGGTTGTGCTGTAAAGTATTTTAAGGGTACAGTACACATCAAATACATAACTGCAGGAACTCGGGTATTTGAAATATGCAAGATGATTTCTCCTTGGTGCTTCATCACAGGTGTCTGAAACTGATATGGCACATTTCTGGTGTTCCAGGGACCAAAACGTTCGCGTATCAACTTCCTGTGTCGATGCATCGTGGAGATATGGCCGTGTCAATTTCAAATACCCCAGATCCTGCAGTAATGTATTTGAAGTGTAGAATGTCTAACTTTACCTGCCCTTTTTGAGAACATGTTCTTTCAAATAAATGCTAAATTGTTGCTCAAATTGGCATGAAAATCACTGCAGCGAGAGATGGAGCACGCCAGATTTTCTGGAGGGCCTGCGGCTCTGATGTTTAAATATGTTTGTTGGCACTCAAAGATGAGCAATCCGACACTGGTTTCGGGTCTCAACGTGCTCCAGGAACTCTGCCGTAAGGATACGAGTTTTGCCCGAAAGACATAGAAAAACAAGTCAAATCAAAGCAGGGAATCCCGTGGCCTCGGAATTCACAAAAATATAATAGTAGTTGCGCACTTGAGAGACTGGAGTGCGGGCAGAATGTCTTCGATAACCTGCCAGTTCTGATCTGTGAGTTCCAGGGTCCTTGCGTCGTTCAGTTTTGTAATGGTCCTGTCCGAAAGGGTGGCAGACACTGCCCATCTCTGCTCGTTTAGCCTTTCAAACATATCACAAATCGAGTTCCATCTCGTACGAGAGTACTGAATGAGTTTATGTTTGGGGAGATATTGCGCGTCTTGTTTTTTCTTCAGGCCAGTGGTGGCTAGTGCTGTGATGAAAATGTGATACCAGTCTCCCACAAGCTGCCACAACCCGATGCACACTGCCCACTTTAAATCCATCGTTGATGGCTAGCTGAAGTATATGAGCGTAGCAGGGTACCGACTCCCAGTCCGCAATTGTGCGATTAGCAAGCACCATGTTACTGGCATTATCATGGACACATGCGGTGATTTTATCCGTTAAGCCCCACTCTTCAGCTGCAGCTTGTAGCTGAGCTGCTATGTTCTGTGCTGTGTGTCGTTCGTCTGAACTGCGTGTCTGTAACACAGCACTTTTCATCTCCCAGTCATCAGTGATGTAGTGGCAGGTGATGGTCGTGTATGATTCTGTTGTGAGAGCGGTCCATGAATCGGTGGTGATGGCTACTTTTTCTGATTGACTAATGTCCATTTTCAGCTTTTTCATACCCTCTTCGAATTTTAGTTCAACCCTGGAAACGATAGTCTTACGGGTGGGCACCCTATACTCCGGTTCAACAAAGTTCATGAGTTCTCGGAACCCCTCTCCCTCAACGAAGCTCAGTGGTAGCATGTCCTTGGTTATCATTCGGGTAATGAGGGCTGTAATTCTCTCTCTTCTTGCGGGGTCACAGTGCCGTCTTGAGCTGGTGAAGGAGGTGATGAGTGGCTGCTCCTGTCTTTCACTCTCGGGCTCCAAACTCACTGTTTTATGTTTTAATTTTAAGTGGTTGAGCATTGAGCTAGTTGACTTATGATAAACAAGTTTAACTTTGCATAGTTTGCACTCTACACCGCACTCGCTAACCTGGTCGAAATGTTTCCACACATTACTGCTTTTTGACGCCATGTCTGTCTCCGTTGTTGAATACCGGCAAAACTAAATCTCTCCTGTCAAAATGTTTTTGAACTTTGCCGCCACCCACGGCTGCCAAGCAGCGCTTATTGTTGTTTAAACTGGCCACTCATGTGTCGTGAGTGTTGACGGGGCGGGGGAGCACGCTCATGAACTGTTATAAGCATAATATGAGGTTTGAGTCTGTGTGATCTGCGTGTAGGGAGGGGCAGCAACCATATCATTAGCTCGAACCAGCGCCACATATGCGGAGAAAAAACACACCTTTAGACCTAACACACTTAGCTATGGCACTGTCGTATACATTGAATTATTCAATTTGATAATATGTAATCAACTTAGGCACCCCTCTAAAAAATTATTTTTTTAAAATAAAAAAATATTAAAAAAATATTCATAACTCATATTCGAATACATGAATAATATTAGAATACCTGAATCATATATATTCATAACTCATATTCGAATACATGAATAATATTAGAATACCTGAATCATCCTCTCTGAAGAACCAGCACCTTACCGTGGTAGAGAGGTTTGTGTGCCCTGATGAACCTGGGGGCTGTGTTGTCTGGAACCTTGTGTTCCTGGTAGGGTCTCCCATGGCAAATTGGTCTCAGGCAAGGGGCCAGACTAAGATTGGTTCAAAAGACTTCATGGAAAAAACAAGAGGAAATGAGGATACCCGGCCCGGAGGAAGCCCGGGGTCCCTTTCTGGAGCCAGGCCCAGAAGGAGGACTCGTCGGCGAGCGTCTGGTGGCCGGGCTTGCCACGGAGCCCGGCCGGGCCCAGCCCGAAAAGGCAACGTGGGCAACACCTCCGCTTCTCCGTCCCGCGGGCCCACCACCTACGGGAAACAGCGATGGGGTCGGGTGCGCTGCCAGAAGGGTGGCAGTGAAAGCGGAGGGTCTCGACGGACCAGACCCGGGCGACAGAAGCTGGCTTTGGGGACGTGGAACGTCACCTCTCTGGGGGGGGAAGGAGCCGGAGCTTGTGCGGGAGGTGGAGCGGTACCAGTTGGATCTGGTTGGGCTCACCTCTACGCACAGTGTCGGCTCTGGAACCTTACTTCTGGATAGGGGTTGGACTCTATTCTTCTCCGGAGTTGCTCAAGGTGTGAGGCGCCGGGCGGGTGTGGGGATACTCACAAGCCCCCGGTTGGGTGCTTCGTTGTTGGAGTTTACCCCAGTGGACGAGAGGGTTGCCTCCCTACGCCTGCGGGTTATGGGGGGGAAAAACTCTGACTGTTGTGTGTGCTTATGCACCCAACAGCAGTTCAGAGTATACGGCCTTCTTGGAGACCCTGGAAAGAGTCCTGTATGGGGCTCCTGAAGGGGACTCTTTAATCTTGCTGGGAGACTTCAACGCACATGTGGGCAATGATGGAGACACTTGGAGGGGCGTGATTGGGAGGAACGGCCCCCCTCATCTGAACCGGAGTGGTGGTTTGTTACTGGACTTCTGTGCTAGTCATGGATTGGCCATAACAAACACCATGTTCGAACATAAGGATGCTCATAAGTGTACGTGGTACCAGAGCACCCCTAGGCAGAAGGTCCATGATCGATTTCGTTATCGTATCATCGGACCTAAGGCCGTATGTTTTGGACACTTGGGTAAAGAGAGGGGCGGAGTTGTCAACTGATCACCATCTGGTGGTGAGTTGGGTCGAGTGGCGGGGGAAGCCTCTGGATAGACCTGGTAAGCCCAAACGTGTAGTTCGGGTGAACTGGGAACGTCTGGAGGAGGCCCAAGTTCAGGAGGCCTTCAACTCACACCTCCGGCGGAGCTTTTCAGGCATTCCTGTGGAGGTTGGGGACATTGAACCAGAGTGGTCGGTGTTCAAAGCCTCTATTGCCGAAGCCGCGGCGGGGAGCTGTGGTCTCAAGGTCCTAGGTGCCTCAAGGGGCGGTAACCCTCGAACCTCCTGGTGGACACCGGTGGTCAGGGAAGCCGTCCGACTGAAGAAGGAGGCCTTCAGGGATTTGTTATCCCGGGGGACTCCCGAGGCAGTTGCAAGGTACCGACAGGCCCGAAGGGCAGCAGCCTCATCCGTGGCCGAGGCAAAGCAGCGGGTGTGGGAGAAGTTCGGAGAAGACATGCAAAAGGACTTTCGGGCGGCACCAAAGTTGTTCTGGAAAACTGTCCGACACCTCAGGAGGGGGAAGCAGGGAACCATCCAAGCTGTGTACAGTAAGGATGGGACATTGTTGACCTCACCTGATGGAGTGTTAGGGCGTTGGAAGGAGCACTTTGAGGAACTCGTGAACCTGACAACTCCGCCCTCTATGTTAGAGGCAGAGCTGGAGTATGACGGGGGATCAACACCAATCACTGAGGTTGTTAAACAACTCCACAGTGGCAAAGCCCCGGGGGTGGATGAGATCCGTCCAGAAATGCTGAAGGCTCTGGGTGTTGAGGGACTGTCTTGGTTGACACCTCATCAACATTGCGTGGAAGTCGGAAACAGTACCGAAGGAGTGGCAGACCGGGGTGGTGGTTCCCCTTTTTAAAAAGGGGGACCAGAGGGTGTGTGCCAATTACAGAGGCATCACACTACTCAGCCTCCCCGGGAAAGTTCACTCTAAGGTACTCGAAAGGAGGGTCAGGCCGATTGTCGAACCTCAGATTGAGGAGGAACAATGCGGATTCCGTCCTGGTCGTTGAACGACGGATCAGCTTTTTACTCTCGCACGGATCCTGGAGGGGTCCTGGGAGTACGCTTATCCGGTCTACATGTGTTTTGTGGACTTGGAGAAGGCGTATGACCGGGTTCCCAGGGAGTTACTGTGGGAGGTGCTGCGGGAGTATGGGGTGAGGGGGTCTCTACTCAGGGCCATCCAATCTCTGTACTCCCAAAGCGAGAGCTGTGTCCGGGTCCTCGGCAGTAAGTCGGACCCATTTCCGGTGAGGGTTGGCCTCCGCCAGGGCTGCGCTTTGTCACCAATCCTGTTTGTAATATACATGGATCGGATTTCGAGGCGTAGTCATGGGGGGGGGTCTGCAGTTCGGTGGGCTAAGGATTGCACCACTGCTTTTTGCAGATGATGTGGTTCTGATGGCTTCATCGGTCTGCGACCTTCAGCACTCACTGGATCGGTTCGCAACCGAGTGTGAAGCGGCTGGGATGAGGATCAGCACCTCCAAATCTGAGGCCATGGTTCTCAGCAGGAAACCGATGGACTGTCCACTCCAAGTAGGGAATGAGTCCTTACCCCAAGTGAAGGAGTTCAAGTATCTCGGGGTCTTGTTCTCGAGTGATGGAACAATGGAGCGTGAGATGGGCCGGAGAATCGGAGCAGCGGGAGCGGTACTGCAGTCGCTTTACCGCACCGTTGTGACGAAAAGGGAGCTGAGCCAGAAGGCAAAGCTCTCTGTCTACCGGGCCATTTTCGTTCCTACCCTCACCTATGGTCATGAAGGATGGGTCATGACCGAAAGAACCAGATCGCGGATACAAGCAGCCGAGATGGGTTTTCTCCGCAGGGTGGCTGGCGTCTCCCTTAGGGATAAGGTGAGAAGTTCGGTCATCCGGGAGGGACTCGGAGTTGAGCCGCTCCTCCTTCGCGTCGAAAGGAGCCAGTTGAGGTGGTTCGGGCACCTAGTTAGGATGCCACCGGGGCGCCTCCCTAGGGAGGTGTTCCAGGCACGTCCAGCTGGGAAGAGACCAAGGGGTAGACCTAGGACCAGGTGGAGGGATTATATCTCTTCGCTGGCCTGGGAGCGCCTTGGGATCCCCCAGTCAGAGCTGGTTGATGTCGCCAGGGAAAAGGAAGTTTGGGGCTCTCTGCTGGAACTGCTACCCCCGCGACCCGACCACGGATAAGCGGAAGAAGATGGATGGATGGATGGAATACCTATAGTGATAATTCAAAGTAATAAAATGATTTTTACAGTGAAAAAGTTCAAATGGAACTGATGGTTCCCAAATTACCCAGAGGTGAGTCCGCCTGGACTTTATTTGTCTAAATCTCTCTAAAAAGGTCAAATTTCACTTGTTTTGCATCAATCTTGATACAGGGTACTTATTATATGTTATAGTTTGGATTCCTAAAGCTTTTAGTCTACTAACCCATCATTCAAGGGTGGTTTTCACTATAAGTAATGGTGTTTTTTTAGGCGGACATTAGAATTTACATGTTTTTACTATGTTCCATCTGAATTTATTTTAAAATATAAACATCTATATTGATTCTGACACTTCTACATCCAACTCACAGATGTAACCTTGCTTTGAGAGAAAAGATTATTAATGTACCCCTTTTAGAAGTGAAGATATAGTCTTTGTTGTGTTAGTGGCATTTTCGAGCCTGAAACCTGAAAAACAGGCTCAGGGCTTAAGAGGTTAATGTCTTTCATTTTTTTGTAAAGCACTTTGAATTGCCTTGTGTTGAAAAGTGCTATATAAATAAACTTGCCTTGCCTTGCCTTGGTAGCTCGGTGTACACATGTGCAAAATAAGCTGAGGGTTGTCCGAAGATAGAAAAGTGAAGACCTCGTTTAATATCCAAGATGTACAGTACATTTAGCTGTTTAGGTTTTGACCTGTATGAAGACAGAAGATTTGTAGATACAGCTTTGGGTCTCCAGAACATGTTGCCCCATAGGTGTCCACATGCCTCTAGAGTTGTCCACATGCCTCTAGAGTTTCATTCATTGGTTTACAAGTTGCTCAGAGCTTTGTGAAAAGTTTTAGTGAGATCTGTGGAGGGTGAAGAATCTGATAAAGAAGAATCCACAGAGCGGAGCTGTTCACTTTCAACATTTCAAACAGGTTGTATGTTTTCATATCTTAATTCATGTATACTGTTAACATAATCTGCCTTGTTTTATACAATTGCATTGTCTTTATACAAACTATTAATGGCTGGTGAATATAATGTGACATATATAACTCTTGATGGGCATGTGGAAGTGCAGAGGTATCGATATCTTTATTTTGTGATCATGCTAACAGTGTATGTTCTGATCATCTGCAGTAATTCCACTATTGTGTGCATCATTGTTTTACACAGAAACCTCCATGAGCCTATGTACGTGTTCATTGCAGCTTTGTTGATTAACTCTGTTCTTTATAGCACTAACATCTACCCCAAGCTTCTGATTGACTTTTTATCAGAGAAACAGATCATATCTTATCAAGCCTGTCTGTTTCAAACTACGATTTATATCACTCTGTCCTATTCAGAGTTTTTACTGCTGGCAGCCATGGCCCATGACAGATATGTGTCTATATGTAAACCTCTGCATTATTCAACCATCATGAGCAAAAGAACTGTCAATGTCTGTCTGGTTTTGTCTTGGCTTCTGCCGACTTGTGAGACTGCAGTGGGAATTATTCTTTATTCTAATAGCAAACTCTGCAGTTTTACCTTTAGGGGGATTTTTTGTAACAATTCAATTTACAATCTTCAGTGTGTGAGCTCGAGTGCTCTCTCTGTATATGGAGTGTTCGTGTTGGTAAATCTGTCAATTCTGCCTCTTATCTTCATACTTTTTACATACACCAGGATACTTATAATATCATATCAAAATGGTAGAGAATACAGGAGAAAAGCTGCACAGACCTGTTTACCCCACCTGTTGGTTTTAATCAGCTTTTCCTGTTTTTTTACTTTTGACGTCATCATAGTTCGTCTTGGATTTAATATTCCTGTAACTACACGTTTTGTATTGACTTTGCAAGTCATTTCTTATAACCCCCTTTTCAACCCAATCATATACGGACTAAAAATGAAACAAATATTTCATCAACTCAAGATGTTGAAGTGTCGGATTAAATCCAAATAATGCTACATGTTTTCATTACTGATTTACTGTGAAGAGTAATGAGTTCAGATTTCATCTTCGAGGTTAATATAACATTAAGATTGTTTCCATCATGAACTCGACTGTGATTATAATCTGTGCTTGGAACTGTGGGTTTTCTCTGGAAGTTTTTCCTTGTACGATGTGAGGGTCTAAGGACAGAGGGTCTAAGGATAGAGGGTGTCGTTTTTCTCATACTGATATTCTGAACAATCTGTGCTGTTGTATTTGCTGTAAAGTGTCTCTACTGGAGGCTATTTTTATTATATGTTCAGCACTTTGGCTCCACCAAAACTCGTTTTATAAATGTGCTATATAAATAAAACTTGATTTGATTAGGAATCTAACATCACTCTGACTATCAATCATACTCTTTTAATTGATATATTCTTCTGCTTACTGTGTATACCAGTATATACTATGTTTTAGTTAAATCACTTCACTCATTAATCACGGAAGAGCAACTCTTGAAACTGAACACATGGACACTTTCAAATCTTTTGGATTTATTTTTTAAGGCTGATTTGGTCTGTAGCTATGAATAGTAATGGGATTTCACTAGTTGCTCTTCTACGGTTATGGCTAAAAGGATAAAGATTCATAAATATATATATATAAATATAGCCTATATTATTATATCATGTATGTGACTTTGGAGTGTTGGTTTGTTTTGTGGTTTCAAAGCTGTGGACTTGTTGATCACCATGAGCACTTGCAGCTGCTTTACACTAAAATATAATTGTTTGCATGATTAAGTGTGCCATTTATGCGTTGTGTAAAAAACATATAGTTCACGTGGTGTGGGTAGTTATGATATTATGCTTGGGAACATATCTGTCATTTTGAAGCTTTAAGAGTGCCTTTCCTGCAGGGTCGTAGTTTCTTTGATGATGTTCATAATGGAAAAATAAAGTGATAATAAACGTTTTAAATCTTGAAAACTTGAATTCTTTGATTTGATCACACAAAAGAATGCTAAAAAATAGATGATGAAATATGAGAGCTCAAGAATCTGCAATGTATACAGTTGGTTTCCTCTGCATTAAGGAGCAAAACAAACACACTTAAGAAACTATCATTTAGACAAATAAAAAACACATTTTTGAGAGGGCAGACATAATGAGGAGCTTCACCAGGAGATCGGAGCAGGGATTAACAAAGAGCAGGGGCCTCATGTATAAAGCCTTGCGTAGGATTCACGTGGGAAGGTTGCTTACGTAGGACAAATTAAATACGCACAGACATTTTCCGATTTATTAAACACTGCGTATCAGCGTAGGACGTGCGTACGTACAGAACAGCTAAAAAAGAGATCTCACACCGTGTCAGATTCTGGTTCTGTTGGGGAGGTGGAGATAAATCACATTGTTTGGTGGATGCCGTTTGAACCACAGTAGCAGCATGGAGGTCGGATCGTCACCAACACAAATAAATAAGTGGTCCGAAAAAAGTTAATGACAAAAAGAATAGAAATAGCCTTCCTCAGGCAGTGTGTCTGCACCGGGGACAGGAGACCCTCCTTGATGAGAGACTGTAAGAAGTGATGAGGGAATCCCTCCGGAGTGGAGTCATGACGACTGGATCTGACGACCCCCCCCCCCAGCAACCCTATATCCACCAGTTAAAGGAAATACAACTAATGTGTTGTGTTATATTAGCTGTACAGTTTACCACATGGTGTTCTTAGTTTCCATGGCTCCTGTGTTTTACGAGCGACTTTTCAAGTAGGCTATTGGCGAACGGCAAACGTGATAGTATATAAAACCATGCTCGTATCTATACAACCTATAGAAATGCAAAACGGCGTCAGTTTAAAGTAATTATGTCCTCCTGCTTACATCATCATTTATGAGAATACATTTCTTAACAAGAGAACATCATCGAGGGATGAGCAATAACATTTCCGTGTTTATTTATTTCTCCAATGTGTGTGTGTGCACGGAGGAGTCTCACACAGTCTCACACTTAAATCATTTTAAGATTGGCTTTAATCAATGTTTGAAAATGAATTCTTCATATATGATAAATGAGAGGTAACATTTTATTGATGGTATTATTTCCACACATTTCTCTCCATTCTTCCTTCTGCCAACTGTGTCGCAGTTTCTCGTCTCTGTGCTTAGTGCATACGCATGGGTCAGAGTTTGCGTGGAGGACTGCACATTTTCCCGTCAAGTTTGTTCTTTATAAATCGCAAACATTGTGTAGAAACTTGCGTACGCCATTTTTTGTGCGTACGCACCGTTTATAAATGAAGCCCCAGGACACAAAGTAACTTTGAAGTAAAGTTCCTTTACTTTAGTTTAACCAGGAATGAATAAACAGGGCAAGGCAAAAACGAATGAAACAGAACTCTCCCATGAACAATATACAACACCAACAGAAAACCAGAACTAAAATACATGCAGAACTAATAAGGACAACAGGTGAACAGAATCAGGTAATCAGACAGGCAGAAACACATGGAGAGAGGAAGTAAAAACAGACATAACACAGGGGGTCAACACTTTCTGAATATAACATTACATTTTATTTAGATGACTTAATAAGGGCATTCAACCATGAAGAAAAGAAACAAACTCAAAAGCAAGAATCCTTCAGGGTCATGTCCTGTGTCTAAGCCCAACAGGTTGAGTGATGCTGCAATAGCTTCCCTTAGAGACAAATCCTTTGTGCTTGTGCTACCAGCAGAAGATGCAGTCGAAAAAGGTGAGTCTGCGATGGTATGTGTCGGGAAACACTGACAGATTTGTGTCATAACTACGGCAGCAGTGCTTTACGGGTATCGAATCCCAGGGTTTCAGCGGTGTGTTCATTAAGGTCTGTGTTTAAAGTCTAAAAGGGACAAACTAACAGGATAAAAGTTGAAATGATGTGTAAAACTGATGAATGGAGGTAGTATAGAAAGAAGGGAGTTTGTCGGTACCTCGTGGTGGTGTGTGAGTCACACCCTTTATGCCCGGTCTGAGTAAAAACCATAACCTTTTAACAGTGGAGAGGGTCCAAAGGAGGGATTTTGGAAGGAGGTCTGGGGCAAAGACCAGGGGAAATGGCAGGTGGGCAAAGTCAATGTACAGTAAGGCCAGGACGACGAAAAACAATGGAGGACCCCTCTGGAAGAAGGGCAGGAGGACGGCGAAGGCCAACTGACAAGGGGCTTTTTGTGGACCCCCACAGCATTTGTTTTTGGGGCGGGGGTCTCTACCATTACCCTTCCTTATTCGTCATGCAAATGCAAAATGTCAACATCAGACATATCTCCCTTTCCAATTACCAACTAAGGCCACTGTATCTTTTCTCAAGAGATTGTTGTTCAAAAATCCCATCAGGCAACCTCTGGGACCTCACTGAAGTCCATTTGAGGCAATGCAGCAACATCCACATCATTTTAAACCATTTTTTGCTGAAATGTGATTCTGTACATTTCGAATACTTTACAGTTGTCATGGCGTCCATGAAGTTGACATGGGGGGCTTACCCCTCCCCTTTGACCTGAGAAAAGGTCAGAGGATCTCCAGATTCAGGTGGTTTATTTGTGTGAATTCCGAGGCCACGGGGTTCCCTGCTTTGATTTGACTTGTTTTTCTATGTCTTTCGGGCAAAACTCGTATCCTTACGGCAGAGTTCCTGGAGCACGTTGAGACCCGAAACCAGCGTCGGATTGCTCGTCTTTGAGTGCCAACAAACATTTTGGAACGTCAGAGCCACAGGCCCTCCAGAAAATCTGGCGTGCTCCATCTCTCGCTGCAGTGATTTTCATCCCAATTTGAGCAACAATTTAGCATTTATTTGAAAGAACATGTTCTCAAAAAGGGCAGGTAAAGTTAGACATTCTACACTTCAAATACATTACTGCAGGATCTGGGGTATTTGAAATTGACACGGCCATATCTCCACGATGCATCGACACAGGAAGTTGATACGCGAACGTTTTGGTCCCTGGAACACCAGAAATGTGCCATATCAGTTTCAGACACCTGTGATGAAGCACCAAGGAGAAATCATCTTGCATATTTCAAATACCCGAGTTCCTGCAGTTATGTATTTGATGTGTACTGTACCCTTAAAATACTTTACAGCACAACCTCGCAGATGCAAAGTGGACATGTAGGCAAAAAAGTCTTTTTTGAGTCTCAGATCCCAAGTTCCTGTACAAGTCACATACTTGACTGCGTGACCTCAGGTATGCGATGTGGACAGTACCTCAACCACTCCCATTGCTCCCCGGGCGCTGTGCAATAGCTGCCCACTGCTACTATACTAGTAGTACTGGTACTAGTCTCCTGGTACTAGGATGGTTTAAAAGCAGAGGTCAAATGTCACTGTGTGTGCTGTGTGCTCTGCATGTGTGACCATTAAAGAGGGTTTCATCCCTCCGATAAAAAAAAAATACATCACTACATGACCTGTGGTATTTGAAATATACAAGGTCATATTTCAAAGATGCCACAGGCTACATGCACGTCACTTTGAATTAGTCATCTCTGAGGCCACTTTTCGCAGTACACCAACTATCACGCAAATCAGAGCAACTTTATTTTGACCTGATTTTCAGGAAAAGTCTTCAGATATTTAGCTTGAAAAGGTCCAAACATCAAAGGTTCTCCAATTATCTCCAAAATGGACGCACTCAATCTCTGGGCTGGAGGGATGACACAGTTCAAGTATCAGCCTCCTGGATTGGACGTCCACTTCAAATATGTTTCTGCACAAAATGAGGTCCATGAAGTGGATTAGTCATTCCCCGGCATCAACTTCATTGTGGGGGTTTCACTTTGGAATAAAATCAGGTTTTTATTCAAAGTAGTCACCTCCTTCCAGTGTCCTTCTAACTCCCATGTCCATCCCTGCACGCCAATCAAAGGCTTTGGGGAAAAGGAACCAACAGGAACCTACTCTTTGTATGTCTGAGGATAAATTAAATATTATATTATACTAATGAAATTGTAAAGTGTAAGCCGAAGCAAAACTTGACATAGAGTGTGTTATTTAGTAAGTGCACATGAGGTCAATGATTAGGGCCCCGCACCAACCCTGCAATAGTTCTCAATGCAAAGAAGTGAACTCACACCCATGTAAACAAAGTTTGGCACCTTTGGGCTCAGGCCTCCAGAGTTTGATGAAGTTGTTCACATGCTAACTTTGAAGAGTTAATGAGATCCATGGAGGGTGAGGAAAAGTGATAAAATACTTAGTCTGAGGGAAACAGTTCTGATCTCTGCATGAACACACATTAGGTTAAGGTCTGGTATCTGTGAATGAATCAAACATGCAATCTGTTATTAAGACTTCATGGTAAGACTTCTCTTTCTATTTTAATAATGTGTGCCTGTTATAAAACCTGCCTGTCTCATGTATGAATGTTTACCTTTGGATTCTTCATGGATGATGACTTAAATGTAACATACATTGCTCTTAGTGGGTATGTTGAAATGGGCACATTCAGGTTTTTGTATTTTTCTATTATGTTTGCTGTATATATCCTAACAATGTTCTTTAGTTCATCCATTATGTGCCTTATATGGAAGCACAAGAACCTCCATGAGCCTATGTACTTTTTTATCGCAGCGTTGCTTCTGAACTCCATTGTTTACAACACTGCTATGTACCCAAAGTTGTTAGGTAACTTTGTGTCTGAGAAACCGGTCATATCATATTCAGCCTGTCTCATTCAATTCTTCTTGTATTACTTCTTGTGTGCTTCAGATTTCTTCCTGTTGTCAGCCATGGCCTATGACAGATATGTGTCTATATGTAAGCCTCTGCAATATCATACTATAATGACAACAACTACAGTGAGTGTCATTCTCTGTTTGGCTTGGCTTGTGCCTGCGTGTGAGATTGCAGTTTCAATTATTCTGATTGTTAATACCAAATTCTGTCATTTTACTTTAAAATCATTTATATGCAACCATTCAATTTACAGTCTCTTTTGCATTAGTTCAAAAATAATATCTTCATATGATGTGTATGTTGTGTTCAGCATGGCCCTTTTGCCTTTGCTCTTCATACTTTTCACATACACCAGAATACTGATCATCTCCTATCGAAGCGGTAGAAATGTCCGGAGAAAAGCTGCACAGACCTGTTTACCCCACCTCGTAGTTTTATTCTTCTTCTCCTGTTTGTGTGCATATGATGTTATAATAATTCAACTTGGATCTGATTTACATTCCATAATGACTTTACAGGCATTCTTGTATTACCCCCTCTTTAATCCAGTTATATATGGACTGAAAGTGAAAGAAATCTTTAAGCACCTGAAGAAGTTGTTCTGTAGAGCAAAGTTGAACTGACGTATTAACAGGGATGTTGCAGTACTTGTGATGTAAGTGATGCTAATATGCATTTCTTCTGTAATAATATGTGATGTTCTGATCTGTGGAAGGTATTTCATGTTTAACCTCTTTACTACATGTCATGTACACAGTATGCTCAGTTTGAACAATGTTATGAATACTTCATATGCTTCACTTAATAAAAATCATGTTTTTTTAATCATGTGATCTGAAGTGTTCTTTGGTTTATCAATGAAGCCCCGAGTCCAAAAGCATACCGAATTAACTGATGATTGGGGTAGCAAGAACAAACTGAATTATCATGTATCATCATGTCAGGCTCCTGATGGAAGTTTAATGGTGTTCTTCCAAATAGTGTCCAACAAAAAAGATACCTAAAGGAAGCATTAATGAAACCTGAATCCCGTCAGGCCACTAAAGGTGATACACAATGACCTGTGGTGGAAAGGAACAGAGACACGGGGCTCCTACAGGGAAAGCTCAAAGCTGGCATAGATAATATAAAAACGAGGAGCCAGAAAATAAAGATATCTTAAAATGTCGTTTAACGTTCATCCTCTTCTGTTGCTGCTCAAGTGGAAATGATTAGTTTCCAATGGGTGGATTTTTTACTCACAAGAATACACACCGTTTGAGAAAGCAAATGAGCATCGGAGTGACATTTTAAACTAAACATAACAACAATAGTCTTGTTGAAATAAACTTGTAATAAAGGATATCTGCATTTGATAAGGACTGAAAATACCAGATTATAGACATGTGTTGAGGCAAAAGAGGCAGTTTATAAAGCCTGTACGTTTTGTAACTCGAGGGTAGGATCAAGGGTAATACCAAGAATCCTTCAGCTACTTGATTCACGGGTTTAAGGGTCATTCTGCAACACAGGGTTGCACAACAAATTGAAGTTCTCTTCCCAAATGAGCTCAGGGATTATTCAGCGTTTTACACGCCAAGTGCAGAATTTGATCAGTTGAACACAATGGAGTCATGTCTCTGTGAAGATGTGGGCACAACAATCTCCAATCTACATGTTCTGGGTTAGCCTGAGTCTTACTTCCAATTGTGTTATTTTACCATGAGTGGACAAGAGCATGCTGGTTGGTGGAACAGTTTAGAGTTTGTAAACTTTACAATGTACATTTTTCATTTAGGGACTGAAGGGAACCTGCTGCCCCAACTCGATTGTTCAATCTGACCATTGATTGACAGTTTTAGAATTGACCTGCTCCATATCTGGGGATAAGATACTGTTTGATGAATGTTGACATGTTTCTAATATTGATTGAGTTATAACAGGTAACACAGATGTAGAATCAGTGGCCAAGGGGCTACTGTGAGAGATGTAATTTCAGAATGGAATACTGAGGAAGTTGACCGGTGAGTAATGTTTCAACAGGTATTAAAGTAACTGAGGTTTGAAATGTACAAAGAACATATTACAGTTAAAGCTAAAACATAGTAATGTAATGAGACAGAATGTAATTTAGACAACATCATGTAACTAGCCTGGTAAAGAAGTAAAAGGCATAGACTTTATTGTTTAGGTCATTATGGGGATATACATTTCATCTAAATTCATAATGGAAAGACATTTGATGACAGTTTGTTGGAATTCTGTATTCATTTTTTCAGCTTGATAATATCTAAGCACTGACCGGTAGAAGCAGTATCACCAGGAAATCATTCACTTTCACAGTCAGTATCATGATTTTGGTTGTTTTTTGAATCCATAACATTAGTGTGTTTCTTTACCAGAAACATTAGCAGTTCATATTATATTTAGATTTTAAATGGGATCTCAGGGATTTCATTAAGAATAACACAGACGCTTGTCAGAAACTCAGAGCTATTGAAATATGTTATTTGGTTCACCTAGAGATGTTGGAGTTTTGTTTTGTTGCCACAGGCCAAGTATTAAGATTCTGAAGCTGCACTGGCCGATAGGAGGTCTACATTTAATTTAGAAAACCTGTTCACAGACGTCTGTTATTTTAAGAGACCCCACCAACAGGCTCCAAGCTGCTTACGCAATGGTGGGTCAAACAGCGGAGGGCCCCGGAGCCCTGAGCGTAGGCTTGAGGGATTTGTATCAGATTTCTCCACACAGGTTGGTGATGCAAAAAGGGGGACTCGAGACGCAGGAGGAGGACACAGCGGAGTTCGTCTGGCTGAAGGTCATCAGGACAAAGTGGCTCAACCCCAGGCTCTCCGACCCCGAACGAGTGACCCAGCGGATCTCTCATGCCGTCCGCATAGGAGGAAAGGGGGACAGCTCGTACCACGGGAGCCAGTGTGCGGCGGGGAAACCACCTGCTAGGACCGGGGATGACATCAGGATGGACGTGACCCTCGCAGAGGAGGTCGACTCGGAAGCAGCCATCAGTGAACGGGAGGAGCAGGATACTGAGGACATCCCTACAGCAGACGACTCGGAAGCTGTCATCAGTGGACTGGACGAGAACGACCCTGAAGACATCCTTACAGCAGACTACTCGGAAGCGGCTGTCAGCGGGCTGGGGGACTTGTCGAGGCAGCAGAGGAGTCTACTTCTCTCTGATCAGTTCCACCAGTGAAGGGAAAGCCGCATCTCCCCCTCCCTATCAGCTGCCCTTGTTGGCGTATTCCTCTGAGGGGGGGGGGCTGATGATTCACCACAGAAGGAGACTGCTTTCTCGCAATCAGATTGCCCTCTAATGGTTCCTTCACTGCCATGGAAGGTGGTTTTCTGTTCCCAAACGTTCAAGTACTTTGGGTCTCAGTTTCTGATAGATTTATACAATATTGGGGGACGGACACAGTAGAAAAGAATGATAGTAGATATGTTTCAAAATGCCTTGTGTAAGTTTATCTCTTGAGAGATAAAAAGGGGGATTGAAGATTATTATCATCTGATATTTGGGAAGTGTGTTACATTAGAAATGGCAGAAAGTCTTGTTGCAATTTCCAGATATTGAAAGAGGCCCCTGGAGTTTCTCTGGTAATTATCAATAGTAGCAGTTAAGTGAATACTGTTCAAACAATACCTGTGTTTGTGTTTTGTATTGATTTCTCTGTTTTATCCTTTCATAAATGTGAGGACTGAAACTGCATGAACATTCCGGGGTGCTTGGAGTAAACAGGTTTTATTACTCTGTGGGGGAGGTGTAGTTAGGCAGGACAGGGGGCTAGGTGGATGAGAGTACCTTCTGCTTAAGATCTCCAGTATGTCATGTTTCAGGGAAGTCTACATATCTTGAATAGTATATGTGTGTGTTTAATTACTTTGTATTCATAATAAGCAGTCTGTGTAACCAGAAGCTGGAAATATGAGAGTATTAATAAGTGTATCTTTGTGAACAAGGGGATATTCTTTAGACACAACTCAAGTCTCTGGAATGTGCAGAAAGGGGGTGTGTGGATGAAAGCTGCAGTAATATGAGACTCTTGTTTTAGGTCCTCTGCTGGCTCGCGCTGATTTGCTATGACCACAGCTCCTCCTGGTTTATTTTCTGCATGTAAGCCTATTCTATCTTTTAGTTATTTCTCTTTTGCTTCTGCCGTCAAGATGAAAAGTTCTCCCGGCATTAGGACCAGATCAGGGGGTGAGGTCCACTCCTTTGAAAGTGTAATGTATTCTTACCGTTTATCATTAAAACAGATTATTGTTTAACCCTCATCCTGGTTGTTTTGAGTTTTCCTTCTTTTAAAGCAAACTCATATAGTATCGGCGCGGAGCAGAGATATCTACTGCAACAAGTTCTAGCTGGGTTAGCTTTGCTTTACAACCCTCAGTGGCCTTTGGTACAGCTGGTCCGATGTATGGTTGTAAGATAATGTGGCCGGAGAACGTCTCAATGTTCCCTGTCCATAATTCAATATGTGTCCATTGTTACGAGTGTATCTTTGAGATACATGCCATACACAGCGGAGAAAAAAACAACAATTTAACAAAGTTCATGCGAGCTATTTTGGAGGTATGAATGCATCATTAATTTTACTCAAGTCATATGATATATATTTTTCCAAAAATGTCCACTTTGAGTAATGAGTACTTTCGCCTCGGTCCAGCGCAAGGACTCTGCTCTCCTGCGGGAGTTGCTGCAGCGTCCGGCCAACCGGGAGGTCGATCCAGTGACCAGCCCGTTCCGGCCGCCGCCCTACAAAAGATGACATCCTCAGACGCCAGGGCAGGGTTGCTGGCGGTGCGGACAGCCTGATCCCGAGGGGACGTATCGTATACCAGTATGTATACAGGGGGGTACACACCAGGCTCTGATGGACACAGGCTGTGATCAGACGATGATCCATCAGCGCTTGGTTCGGGCCTGGGGCATTGGTAGAAGAAGGTGAGGTGTGTGCATGGGAATATTCACCAGTACCCGTAGGTGATGCTGGACATTTCTTTAAGGGGCAAAAAGCATAGAGTCAGGGCTGGAGTTAGTACTCGCCTTACCCCCTGATCTTGGGGACGAATTGGCCGGGGTTTGCTAAGCTACCGGGTAGGGATGGGAACGATTAATCGAATATTTGAATATTCAAAATGATTCAGGTATTCTAATATTATTCATGTATTCGAATATGAGTTATGAATATTTTTTTTAATATTTTTTTATTTTAAAAAAGTAATTTTTTAGAGGGGTGCCTAAGTTGATTACATATTATCAAATTGAATAATTCAATGTATACGACAGTGCCATAGCTAAGTGTGTTAGGTCTAAAGGTGTGTTTTTTTTCCGCATATGTGGCGCTGGTTCTAGCTAATGATATGGTTGCTGCCCCTCCCTACACGCAGATCACACAGACTCAAACCTCATATTCTGCTTATAACAGTTCATGAGCGTGCTCCCCCGCCCCGTCAACACTCACGACACATGAGTGGCCAGTTTAAACAACAATAAGCGCTGCTTGGCAGCCGTGTGTGGCGGCAAAGTTCAAAACATTTTGACAGGAGAGATTTAGTTTTGCCGGTATTCAACAACGGAGACAGACATGGCGTCAAAAATAAGTAATGTGTGGAAACATTTCGACCAGGTCAGTGAGTGCGGTGTAGAGTGCAAACTATGCAAAGTTAAACTTGTGTATCATAAGTCAACTAGCTCAATGCTCAACCACTTAAAATTAAAACATAAAACAGTGAGTTTGGAGCCCGAGAGTGAAAGACAGGAGCAGCCACTCATCACCTCCTTCACCAGCTCAAGACGGCACTGTGACCCCGCAAGAAGAGAGAGAATTACAGCCCTCATTACCCGAATGATAACCAAGGACATGCTACCACTGAGCTTCGTTGAGGGAGAGGGGTTCCGAGAACTCATGAACTTTGTTGAACCGGAGTATAGGGTGCCCACCCGTAAGACTATCGTTTCCAGGGTTGAACTAAAATACGAAGAGGGTGTGAAAAAGCTGAAAATGGACATTAGTCAATCAGAAAAAGTAGCCATCACCACCGATTAATGGACCGCTCTCACAACAGAATCATACACGACCATCACCTGCCACTACATCACTGATGACTGGGAGATGAAAAGTGCTGTGTTACAGACACGCAGTTCAGACGAACGACACACAGCACAGAACATAGCAGCTCAGCTACAAGCTGCAGCTGAAGAGTGGGGCTTAACGGATAAAATCACCGCATGTGTCCATGATAATGCCAGTAACATGGTGCTTGCTAATCGCACAATTGTGGACTGGGAGTCGGTACCCTGCTACGCTCATATACTTCAGCTAGCCATCAACGATGGATTTAAAGTGGGCAGTGTGCATCGGGTTGTGGCAGCTTGTGGGAGACTGGTATCACATTTTCATCACAGCACTAGCCACCACTGGCCTGAAGAAAAAACAAGACGCGCAATATCTCCCCAAACATAAACTCATTCAGTACTCTCGTACGAGATGGAACTCGATTTGTGATATGTTTGAAAGGCTAAACGAGCAGAGATGGGCAGTGTCTGCCACCCTTTCGGACAGGACCATTACAAAACTGAACGACGCAAGGACCCTGGAACTCACAGATCAGAACTGGCAGGTTATCGAAGACATTCTGCCCGCACTCCAGTCTCTCAAGTGCGCAACCACAGCACTTTGCAGCGAGACCCATGTATGCATCAGCTTGGAACAGCCTGTAACAAACAGCCTGTTGACAAGGCACCTAATGTCCATCCCTGGAGAGTCGCGAGTGGTTGGCGAGTTCAAGGAGGCTGTTGCAACCTCACTGAGAAAGCGCATAATCCCAGAATCAGACGACACCTCAGCAGCTAATGCAGGTAATTATTGTAATAATTAGTAAGAAAGAATATTTAATCGAATCGACAATATTAGGCATAAATAATAAATATGCCTAAATATTTGATATTTCTATTTCCCTGATAGGCAAGAAGCCCGTGTATATAGCAAGTGCGCTGGATCCCCGACACAAACACCTGCGTTTTGTAGCGCAGACTCTCCGCTCGGAGATCGTGAAAACCCTGTCTGAAATGTATACGCGAGTGCCCGACAGGATGACCAGTGCTCCCACCAATGATACCAGAATTAGTGGCCATGAGGCTGAGGACACCAGCACAGCAACAGAGTCAGACAGCGAGAACCAGCCGGCCCGAGCTGCAGCAGCGACCGGCTCCGACACACGGGCCGTGTCGTTAAAACACCCTGTTTGGGGAAGACTACTTCACTCAAGACCCAGACCATAATGAAGTGGAACTCTATTTCAATGAGCCGGGCATCCCACCACAGGGAAACCCACTACAGTGGTGGAGGAAAAATGAAGGACGGTACAGAAAACTCAGTGTCCTGGCGAAGGAATACCTTGCAATACCCGCAACCTCTGTTCCAGCTGAGAGGGTCTTCTCTACAGCTGGCCTGATTGTGAATCGCCTCCGCACCCGCCTCTCCCCTGAGCATGTAGACATGCTCATATTCTTAAACAAGAATGAGTAGCCTATTGAATAGCTGCATTCTGTGCATAGGCCCTGTTAGGCTAGGCCTATATCACCAGTTCAATACATTTGAGAAATTCGACTTGGTTTCTATACTTATTTGAACATGTATTTATTTATTTATAAAAAGTATTAAATTGTATAGGATATATACATTTCGGTTAACCGGTTAACCGTTTTTTTGGGGGTCGAATATTCGAATATACATTTGCTTTCAAATTCCCATCCCTACTACCGGGGGGCTATGGGGGTGCGTTCATGTGCGTCAGGGATATGTGAGTTGTGTGGTGTGGAGAGTCGGAGGCGGCTGACGGCGTCGAGCGGGAAACGGACACGGAGGTCCCTCTAACATCGCTGGTGGTTCCGGTGGAGGATTTCCCCCTCGAGCAGTCAAGGGACAAGACACCTTCTGCCAGTGAGTGTTAAACGAGTGTAATGTGTAACTCAATGTCAGCTAGCTAACATTAGCTAACATGGTACACTCCCGTTTTTTTGTTTTAGCAACTAGTTTTTCTCGTTAAGAACTGCGTGATCGCTGTGTATGTTGTGGATAACATTAGTGTTGGCAAGGACAAGGTACACAGAAAACTGTGTTTATAAAAACAAAACACGGGAGATACTTCAAAAATAAGCGTTACTTCACAGTTTTACGGCAAACATTTTTATCTTGATTTGCTAAATTATCATTTAAATTGACAAACATCATATGTGTTATTCATGGCACAATTCAAACGGGATCCAAAGATAACTTCTCTCTCGCCATTGACTACAATACATATTTTGCCCGAAATAAGGTCCCATGGAGGTCCCCCGGAAAGGGAGGGACTTCGGCTCTCTATTATGCAAGGTGAGGGAGCGCCTCGTGCTCAGACTTACCAACCCTCCCGATTTTCGCGGGAGACTCCCGATTTCATTGCCCTCTCCCGGTTTCCTCCCGGGGTCATATTGCTCCCGATTTCTGACAAAATCAGATTTACTCAGGACTGTTTCCACTCGGACTTTAATACAGCTGATCCATTGTTTGGTTTCCATGGTAGCGCGTCTCTTTAGCAGCGCGCGCAACTGAAAGTCTGAGAGGGTGAGGAGTCACAGAAAACAGAACAAGAATCAACAACTCGACCCTCTGCTCACTCCTGTCCTGTAAAATACAGGTCCAGCCCACACACATGCTCCAATCTAATACAGCTCCGGCGATGATCCACTAGCACCTCCCCCCCCCCCCACCCCGCGGTGGTTTTGAAATGCTCCCGATTTCTGAGGTCTCAAGGTTGGCAAGTATGCTCGTGCTGTCCCGTGATCAGATGGCAAAGTTAACTAAGACTAAATACACAGAAGGGTAATCACAGGACAAGACACAGCTGGGGAGGGGAGGCAGAAACACAAGGGCAACAGGTGAACAATGAGACAATCAGACACAGGAGGGAAACTAAAGACAGGAAGGCAAACACATGAAGTAGGATCAGACAAGACACAAGGAGGAAAACATTTCAAAATGGCAACAAAAATCCAAAACCATAACAATCATAAGGCCTTGAGGCAATCAAATGTAAAACACAATATGCATGATTGTTTGGAGAGTAGTAAATTGGTCAGATCCGACCTGAAAACGACAGGAGGATTGAAGTCCTGTCTTGGGTCAGTATATGTTTGTACAACTTCCATGAAAGGGACACTGACCTTTTTCTTTTTGCCGTCTTTTAAAAGATACTTTTCAGGTTAACACAGCACCACCACGATATATTGGTTAAATCCTTTCTGAATGGAGATCGGACAGGCAAAGCTAAGCTAACATGTAGCTGCTCCGTCCACACTCACAACAACGTCTAAAGCCCCGGACACACCAAACTGACACCAAAGAACTGACACAGATGGATCCGACTGTTGTTTCACCTCGTGTCTCCTACGTCTTGGCCAAAAAGTCGCACTGGAACACACCGCAAAGACTTCAGCCGACGGCCAAGTAGCACATACGCAGTGTGCATGCGTGAGCAGGGGTGGATCTAGAAAATATTCATGGGGTGGCAAGAGGGTGGCAGGAGAATTTGAGGGGTGGCATCTCCTGGCAGAAGTGTATGCTGATTTAATCGCAGTCATATCAATCAATGTTAACTTGGAAAGCCACAATATTAAAGGTGGGGTAGGTCATTTCAGAGAAACCAGCTCGAGTGGCTAGACTTTGAAAATACACAACCGGAAAAAATCTGCCCCTTCCTCACAGAGCCCCTCCTCCAACACACAAACGCGCACATGACCAATGAGGGCAGAGATCAGTGTGTGCCCAGATGGAAGGCTGACAGGCAGGTAGGCCATCCAGTTACTTTAGCCGGCTCAGATGATTGGTCGTGCTTTCTACAGCGCCACGGCTTCAAAGCACTTCAGATATTCATTGCTATCGGGACGTTGAGAGCATTCCATGGAATATAACAACAAGTGTATCTCGAGCCGGTTTCTGAAACTTACCTACCCCACCTTTAATACTTTAACTCAATAACATCAGGTGACATTATTGTGGCACATCAGTAAAGCCTTAAATATAAATATATAAGGTGGCAGACATCATTTAATGAGTTTTAACTGAATGAGTTTGTTTCACTCTTAGACCAGCAGGGGAACGAATCTATGCAGACTGCTGCAATGAGTACATTAATTAACTGTCTCATCGATGTGTGTCTGAATGAATATGATAATATTAACAATCATATTATTCCATCAGCATTCCTTCCACCTTTGAATTCCATGCCGTCACAGTAACCCATCCTATACAATTAACCATTGTTGTTCTCTACCGTCCACCAGGCGCCTTGGGGGACTTCTTGGAGGAGTTAGATCATCTCCTCTCACACATCCCTGAAACTGGCCCTCCCGCTGTACTTCTCGGAGACTTCAACCTCCAGACGAGGAAGATAGACGAACTAACATCTCTGTTAACCGCCTTCGCTTTCTCATTGTCTCCATCCCCACCAACTCATAAAGCTGGCAATGTCCTTGATCTCATATTTTCAAGGAACTGCACTACTTCTAACCTCTCTGTAAACCCGCTCCACACATCCGATCACTTCTTCCTTTCATTCTCTCTACCCCTTTCCAAACATAACAAAATAATCTCTTCTCAGCCTGCACCTGTCCGCCATAACCTTCGTTCCCTCTCCCCCTCTACCTTTGCCTCATCGGTGCTCTCAGCCCTCCCTTCCTCTGACTCGTTTCAACTCCTGCCTCCAAACTCTGCTGCAGAAACTCTCCTCTCTACTCTCTCATCTTCTCTGGACTCTCTCTGTCCTCTCACATCTCGGCAGGCTTGTCAGTCCCCCTCCTACTCCCTGGCTAAATGACGCACTGCGTGCTAATAGACCCTCCCAAAGCCCCTCCCCCCTCCTCACTTCTGTCAAGCGACTTTGTTAACCACTTCGAAAAAAAGGTTGATGATATTCGCTCTTCTTTTTCTGACTCACCTTTACTGACCGCTGGGTCACCAGACCCTCCTTTCACCCACTCACTAACCTCCTTTTCCCCTCTCTCTCCAAGTGAGGGTCTTACCCTCATTACCTCTGCCCGCCCTACCACCTGTCCTCTGGACCCCATCCCTTCAAACCTCCTTCAGACTATCGCTCCTGATATTCTACCGTTTCTCACCCATTTCATCAACACCTCTCTAACTTCTGGTCACTTTCCAAACAGTCTCAAGGAGGCGAGAGTAAACCCTCTCCTTAAGAAACCCACTCTCAACCCGTCCGATGTTATAAACTACAGGCCTGTCTCTCTCCTCCCGTTCCTGTCTAAAACACTTGAACGCGCTGTCTTTAACAACTTTCCTGTTATCTCCACCAGAACAACCTTCTGGATCCACACCTGTCTGGTTTCAAGGCAGGTCACTCCACAGAAACGGCCCTCCTTGCTGTCACTGAGGAACTGCACACTGCTAAAGCTGCATCCCTCTCCTCTGTCATCATCATGTTGGACCTGTCTGCTGCATTCGACACGGTGAACCATCAGATCCTCCTTCGCACTCTCCAAGAACTTGGAGTTTCAGGCTCTGCACTTTCCCTCCTCACCTCATACCTCAAAGACCGTACCTACAGGGTAACTTGGAGAGGGTCCGAGTCCGACGCTTGTCAATTAACTACAGGGGTCCCTCAGGGCTCTGTTCTTGGTCCCCTCCTTTTCTCTCTGTACACAAACTCGCTCGGATCGGTCATTAGCCCGCATGGTTTTTCTTACCACTGCTATGCTGACGACACCCAATTAATTCTGTCCTTTCCCCGCTCAGAGACCCAGGTCGTCGCACGCATCTCTGCTTGTCTAGCTGACATCTCTCAGTGGATGTCTGCTCATCACCTCAAGCTCAACCTTGACAAGACTGAACTGCTTTTCCTTCCGGGAAAAGATTGTCCCACTCTTGACCTGACGATCAACATCGGCACCTCTGTTGTTTCCCCGACTCAGACTGCAAGGAATCTGGGTGTGACCCTAGATAACAACCAGTCCTTCACTGCAAACATCGCTGCTACAACTCGTTGCTGCAGATATACGCTGTACAACATCAGGAAGATTCGTCCCCAGCTGACCCAGAAAGCCACCCAGGTTCTGGTCCAGGCTCTCGTCACCTCACGCCTAGACTACTGCAACTCCCTCCTGGCTGGTCTACCTGCATGTGCCATCCGACCTCTGCAGCTCATCCAGAATGCAGCGGCTCGTCTGGTCTTCAACCTTCCTAAATGTTCCCACACCACTCCGCTCCTCCGCTCCCTCCACTGGCTCCCGGTAACTGCTAGAATCCACTTCAAGACTCTAGTACTTGCATACCATGCTGCGAATGGATCTGGCCCTTCCTACATCCAGGACATGGTTAAACCGTACACCCCAGCGCGTGCACTCCGCTCTGCATCAGCCAAACGACTCGCTGCACCCTCGCTGCGAGGTGGACCCAAGTTCCCATCAGCAAAAACACGTGGGTTTGCTATCCTGGCTCCAAGATGGTGGAATGAGCTCCCCACTGACATCAGGACGGCAGAAAGCCTGCACATCTTCCGGCGCAGACTGAAAACTCATCTCTTTCGACTCCACTTCGAACGATAGAATTACTAACAAAGCACTTATATACTAACATAGGACTGGCTTATCTATAGCCAGCTGACAAAGCACTTATATACTAACATAGGACTGGCCTATCTATAGCCAGCTGAGTAGCACTTGAAATGTGTGGCTCTATGATACCTGCTGTACTTATATGATTCTGTTTTTCTTCTGGGCTGTGTCTTCCTGGTCGTATGTACTTATTGTAAGTCGCTTTGGACAAAAGCGTCAGCTAAATGCAATGTAATGTAATGTAATGTAATGTAATCAGCTGTCAATCACTGTTATGATTCACATATTCAGTTATTATTAAATAAACTATATTTGTTGGAGGAGTTAATGATGAACGTTCCTCAAGATGCTGCTCACCCTCCTTCAAATTTGAAAGACAAGTAATTATCATAAATCAAAAGAATCAAAAGAGCAGTTCAGCGCCCCACGACTTCATTGCAAACAGTTAGAACCTGGACTTTACATCAGAAAGAGCAAACATTAAAGGTGACCTATCATGCTATATTTAAATGATATAGTGTATGACCATACCTATATAAGGTATATTTATACATTTTATTTTTCAAAATACCAAACAGATCATTTTTTAGCCATGCCTCGTTTCGCTCATTTTCGCTTTATTCCAAACCTGCCTATGAAAATTCTGAGCAGCAGCTGACCACGCCCCCAGCAGAAGAGCCGGCGAGAGTCACGTTACCATGCTTGCTGTGATTACGAGTGTGGAATACACATGTCATCTCAGAGCAATGCATGTGTTCAAGCATATTATCGATTTGATCCAGAAACTGAAGCAGCGGAGGTTTTGGTGGAGGTGCAAACATCTCGGTTGCAGCAGGACGTTTCTGAATGGTTAGTTGACAAGCTGTTGTCCCTATTTATTTTTACTCTGTTACGATGCTTGCTACTTATTCCATTCATATTTTGGCTAATTAGCAAGAATGCAATGTGTACAGTTTGTAACTTAGAGTTTGTAACGCAAACACAGCGATACATATATATATTTATAAAGGGAGACATTCATATTTTCAGCATATATACAATGGCCTCATTGCGTTTAATAGTTTACAGTCCTTTTCTTCCAACATCGTGCAACAACCGTTGGAAAGTTCAATAACTTAGGGTGATAAAAAGTATAACTCCAACACCTCAGTTGTCAGCATTATGTGTTTCATGTGTTTTAAAAGCTCAGTTATTGACTTCTTTCTAAAGGGGTACATGTGCAACTTGCGCCACGATGCCTTCTGAACCGGAGCATGTGCTGCATGGAGATACCACACGTAACATTAGCTTCACTAAGTTGTCTGTTTAGAGAATACATTTTTCACATGTCATTCAATATATGTTTATCACACTAGGTGTAAAGACGGATGCAGGAACATGAGGACTCTGTAACCTGTGTGGTGGACCATCCTGGATTTGGTTTTGACTGAAATTGTCGTACACACCCATGTGTACGACAACAAGTCCACACACAACCTTATGCTTTTGAAATCAGAATATTCTTTACCCATCCAAACATGAATAATCACGACACATTTGATATCAACTCGGAACTTTATTGTCAAAATCAACGGTTATTTGAATCAGGATCAGAGTGGTGATTCCGGCCTGCGTTGTCCTCTGATCCGTGAAATGTCTGTTAGGTTCAGACAGCAGCCAAATTGAACCGTGTAGCATACCCGGCGATGACCTCCTCCCTGTCAGGTTGCTCATAATGGTGCAGGGTCCACAAAGACTTGGTCGAAGATGAGGTCCATCAAGTTGGCCACGTAGCCTGTGCAATGTTAAAAAAAGCACAACAAAAAAAGTGGCTTAGATTAGTAAATGCATGTCGTCAACAACAACATACCAGGGCTTTAGCTCCGTTTTACTCGTGGTGTGTGTCCCCTCGCATACATACATACAGTGTTGTATCCAAACACACCCCCATTTATATTCATGTGCGCAAACAAGTAAACATGCAAAAGCTTTTCCATATAACGCTGCAAAAAACGGCATGTCTCATTAGCTTAGCGTAGCTTAGCTTACAGGTCGATGATATCTGATCGTTCTTACAGACTACAATCACAAAAGCTTTTACATAACGCTAGAAAAAACGGCACTTACCTCCAGAAGATTACGTTTGTTATTATAACTTACTCAATATGATTTTTTAGAGGATACAAAATACTAATACATAGGAGAATAAATACTTGTGTTATCGGCTAGGCTAGGCGTGGCTTTACAGCCTTCACACAGATCGCCATTACGGCAGTCTGAACATGTTCGCAAATGCCTGATAATTAAAATAAAAGACAAAGCAAATACTGCGGAGCGTACAAAATAAAATGTTACAAGAACATATAAACACCTAACCGATTACTAGTTGGGGTTGAGGCGACATTGATACGGCGAAGCTACATGCTACATGCTACATACTACAAGCTAGAGATAGCTTTATCAGGAAAAACACCGCTAAATAAAAACTTACAGCTTCAGAATTGGATGTGTCCTCACTGGCCTGGTCCCGGATGGTTGGTATTGATCCCGGGTGTAGCATTAGTTTGGAGGCATATCCGTGTTGGACTTGAGAGAAGTTCATAAACATGTCCGTGGTAAAATGTTTGAAACACACACACAGAAATCTGCCGGGGTCTTCTGGCACATGTCCCTTAAAAATGAAGTCTAGCCACAGATTATTCTCTTTTTGCACTGATGGCATTGCATGCAGTCCCCTGTTCCGAGTCTTGCAGCCAACAGCAGCACAACGTTTAACTGGCTTAGACATCCTGCCAAGAGCAGGCAGAAACACAGATGTGACTGGGGTTGGTTTAGCCTGCCGATAGCCTATATGCGAATGAGAGGTTTGGCAATGCACGTGGCCGTGGCTCATTCCCCTGATAGGTGGAGAGTTGACCAATAAGCGGAGTACGTCTTTGTGACGTAGAAAAGTGTCGGAATGTGGATCCATTTTTTTCAGATCCATTGCAGCCCCTTTTTTAGAGATTTGGCGAAGGAGGAAAATAGAGAGGGTTGTGTTTTCTGACACTTGGCGAGTTCCCTGGAACACCGGGGACACATAATCATGTATAAAAGACGTACAAAGGTGCATTTTGCATGATAGGTGCCCTTTAAAGAAGTGACTAACTGCATCAGTTAGGGTTAAACGTGTATTCAGCTAAAGCATCGCTGCAGTTATGATCCAGTGGAGAGCCCTGACCTGCTGGCCTAGCTACATCAAAGAGGTTACTTCCTGCTGGCTGGGCAGTGAAGCTTCACACACCGTCTGATTTGACTTTCTCAGGACTTGAAACTGTTTTTTGGGGGCAGACCCCCACAAAGAAGAAACATATTATACACACGTTAGGTCATCATCTTAACAGTTTGTTATTCTCATCGACTCGTCCGTGAGCATCAAGTTGTCTATAACAGCTGAATGTGGCGATTACCATCTTGATCAGCAAAACGTCTCACACACGATTTAAAGCTATGGTGCGTTTTGATTCAATGCTGAGTGCAGCCACACTGACAGGCTCTTCTCTGTCATTGTAGACCGCAAACAGTGGCGGCTCCAGAGTATTTGTGTTGGGTAATCTCTGGTAGGGCTAACCCATGCAGTGGTGGGGCTCAAGTCAGTATTTGCAATGTAATTACATACACGCTCCCCTTGACAGTGAAACGCCACGCGTGAGGTTTAGATTATGTCCCTGTCTCAATCCAAATTGAACTGGATGAAATAAAAAGGCACATTTGTCTTGTAGTAAATAAAAAGGATGACCTGGAGCCAATCCTGCAACTTCCCCACAGGTGAAAGAGTTAACCTGCTGAAAGCCCAACCCCTGCAGGGGGTCTGGGGGGATTCTCCCAGGAGATTGTTTGAAATACTAACATCAAATACACATTCTGGTTCTCTCTGGAGAAGAGAAATAAATACATCTATTACTACACGACATATTTAAAAAAATGAATGGTATTTTAGTTTGTTGTTACTTTGTTCTGAAAGCTGAACCTGCTGCTCCTCACAGAGAGAAGAGGGAAGAGGCTGTGAATGACTTTACATTGTGGATAAGGGTGGATAGCCCCCATTGTTCTGTGTGTCAAAATGAAAGACAGCCCACACACCTATCAATCATCAAACCGTGGGGTCTCATTTCATTACGTGTTGATTTCTATCAACACGTAATGTTGTATCGATGTATAGAGATGTACTACAGCAAAAGTATTCTCCGTCGGGACTTCCTGCAACAACAACACGCCGTTATCTTGATTCTGATTGGCCAGAAGACATTATCAAAGATGTTCTATTGAGAAGATGATCACTACGTGACAACAGTTTTCAAAACCGTTTCTAGTCTTCGGTATTTCCGCGAGTTGGCGGACTTTATTTTGGTTACTTTAACATCATTGTTCATGGTGGGGCTAAGCCATTTCTTGGTATGGCTGTAGCCTACCCCAGCCACACCTAATTCCTTCCGTCTACTTGGATCCGAAATGCTTCTCGTTTTGCGCTGTCCCCCGTTCACAGGAAATCGCCGCCAATCATATTTCCAAGCTCGTGCCAGGGGGGGGAGGGGTTACAAGGCTCGCGTCTTGTGCTGCATTCACTTGCACTCAAAAGAGGCAAAAAGAACTGGAAGACAGACTGCGTGATATATACAAACAACAAATAGCGTGTGTTCCATTTTCACTCTCGTCCATCACAGACTGTTTCACACGACGACTTATAATCTAAAACATGTTTAGTGCGGTACTGAAAAATGAAAGATAATAGCCGTCTGTGTGTGATTTCTTCACTTCCGTTTCGCTTCTTATGTACTGATTCGCTGGCTGAACAGCCAATCAGAGTGATTTATTTGGCCGACAGCCTACCTGCACGGCCGAAAAGACCCAACGGTGCGGGACACACCAATCTGAGTAGGGCTCACAGAACAGAACGCTCATCGACGGCCAGACATCCATCGACGGCCAAAATCGGCTCGGTGTGTCCGGGCCTTTACAGACAGAAAGACTGTATTCACCACAGTCTGTGAACACTGATTTTTGTCCAGTTTCTGAACAGATGCTGTGAGCTCTGCATGCTAACAGCTAACAGCTAACGGCTGCTGTTTGGTTTCTGATGCATCATCATTGACGTTTCTTACCTTCCTCCTCCCTTCCTTTAACCATATATTGTGGTGGTGCTGTGTGAACCTGTAAAGTATCTTTTAAAAGACGGCAAAACGAAAAAGGTCAGTGTCCCTTTCATGGAATTTGTAGGAAAATATACGCACTGACCCAAGAATAACAAATCTGACCGAGTTACTACTCTCCAGTCAATCAAACATATTGTGTTTTACATTTGATTGCCTCAAGGCCTTGTGAGATCCACCTAGTAGAATTTATAAAATGCTGAACCCCAATTTCATCGAAAAATGACCGCCATAGGAAATGAATGGGTGACCCTAGATTACGTTCATCCATCAGATGCACACCCACAAGTTTTATTTTTCTTTGTATTATTTCTGTTCTGATTTTATATAAAGCGTCTTTGAGCAATAGGGAAAATCCCATGTATTGTTATTATAGTCAACAATACATTTTCAGTGTCTATTCTCTGTATATTCACTGCAGTTATTCGAGTAAACCAGTCGTCTGACAGCTTACACAGGTGTTAAATACAATGTGGTCATGATTAGTAGTGTTCGTGGTACGAGCAGACAAAAGTGTTACATTTGAACAGAAACACCAGAGGGTAAAGGTCATTGTAAAGGTCTCCAGAAACATGGCCCTCACCCTGATTGGTGCTGCTGTCTACAGGCCTACCTCTGTCTTGTTTACATGTGTGTAGAAGCATTCAAACGAGATCTATTGAGGGCATTATCTTATAAAACAGAATCCACTGAGCCAACAGATCGCTTCCTGCATCATACAGAGCTGGTGCGTCAACACACAGCACACGACAGGTTGTATGGGGAATTCATGTATACTGGGGAATTCATGTATACTGTTTTATTATACTGTGCACATGATCTGCCTTGTTTTATACAAACTATTAATGGCTGGTGAATATAATGTGACATATATAACTCTTGACGGGCATGTGGAAGTGCGGAGGTATAGATATCTGTATTTTGTGATCATGCTAACAGTGTATGTTCTGATCATCTGCAGTAATTCCACTATTGTGTGCATCATTGCTTTACACAGAAACCTCCATGAGCCTATGTACGTGTTCATTGCAGCTTTGATGATTAACTCTGTTCTTTTCAGCACTAACGTCTACCCCAAGCTTCTGATTGACTTTTTATCAGAGAAGCAGATCATATCTCATTCAGCCTGTCACGTTCAGATTTTTCTGTATTACTCTTTATCTTGCTCAGAGTTTTTACTGCTGGCAGCCATGTCCTATGACAGGTATGTGTCTATATGCAAACCTCTGCAATATCCAAATATCATGAGAAAAGGAACTGTTACTGTCTGTCTGGTTTTATCCTGGGTTCTTCCTGCTTGTCATGTAGCAGTGCCGGTAGCATTCAGTGCTAACACCGCTCTCTGTGGTTCTACATCCAAAGGAGTCTTTTGCAACAACCTGATTAACAAACTGCACTGTGTGAGGTCGAAGGCCATGGCTGTGTTCGGTGTGGTTGTTCTGATTAACATGTCCTTTCTCCCGATGCTTTTCATACTCTATACGTACACTCAGATATTTATAATAGCCTACCGAAGCTGTGGAGAGGTCAGGAGGAAAGCAGCTCAGACCTGTTTCCCCCACCTGCTGGTTCTGATCAACTTCTCCTGTTTGATTATTTATGATGTCGTCACGGATAAACTGGAAGATGACTTTCCAAAAACTGTACGTTTAATAATGACTTTACAAATGCTGTTGTATCATCCTCTCTTTAATCCTATCATATACGGACTCAAAATGAAAGACATCTCTAAACACCTGAAGAGGATGTTCTGTTCGGACTCTTTAAATCCAAACACGTAGGGTTGTTTTTATTCATGATAACTGAATGATGTGTAAGCCTTAAGGCTCTCAGGCAACCTTATATTTTCAAATGTCTCTAATTATGTACGATTTGCTCTCTTTCTTTCTTTAAATTACATTGCATTTAGCTGAGGCTTTTATCCAAAGCGACTCACAATAAGTGCATACGACCAGGAAGACACAACCTTGAAGAAAACAGAATCATAAAGTACATCAGGTTTCATAGAGCCAAACATTTCAAGTGCTACTCAGCTGGCTTTAGAGAAGCCAGTCCTTTATTAGTATATAAGTGCTTTGTTAGTAATTGAATTGAAATTGAAAGTAGAGGTGGTTTTCAACAGGTAGCCGTTGTATTGTTCACACAGCATGACGACTGTTTGTATATCATGCTCGTATTGTATGGACACAATCATTCGTCTGATAACTCAAACATCATCTCTTCCTCCTCTCTGCAGTTTTGTTCAGGGGAAAGGATTCTGCTAAATCATCAGATTCTATAAGCCTTTGTGGAAATGTGATTTATAATTATGTATTGGATGAAAACAACCTGTTCATATCTCTCACTGCATTCATGGATATTATACCTGTGTTATTCATATGCTTATTGAATTCATCTTGCTTTGTAAGGACTGTTTGAATGTGTTTGAAAGCACTGTGCCTTGTGTTGAAAGCTGCGGTATGAATAAACCTGCCTTGCCGAGCAGTTTGGAGTTTTGTTGTTTCAGATTTTCAGAATTGTTCAAATGTTTATGTGCAAACTGTCAGCAGGGGGGAAACAAGTGTTCCCAGCAGATAGAAACACGTGCATTATTATACATTTCTAACAGCGTGAAACACCTTTGCACAATCAGCAGTCAGTCATCCCAGGTGTAAGGACGCCACCTGGTGGACAAAAGACAGAAGTGTAAAGCAGAAGAAAGTCCTGCACACAAACGTAACAATGAAGACAATTCTGAGAGAATGTCTGGTGTTTTTTAGCTTTGACAGTATTTAACAGAGCATGGATATGAAGTATTAAAGGTGAGGGTGCAATATCTAGCTTCATCTTTTGAAAAAAGTATGTTTTAAAAAAATATATTTTTTTTTAGTATCTAGTATTTCAATTTAGATGTTTTTATAATAATCCATTTTTATCAGCGGGTTAAAGCAAATTCTTAATCTCTGAGGAGGTGATCCAGGGACTATTACCCTGTGATGACCACACACACACACACACACACACACACACACACACACACACACACACACACACACACACACACACACACACAAGCGCCTCTTGTCTCAATTGATCCACACTGTGAATATGAGAGGGGAAAAGCAGTGGTTCTCAACTGGTCAGGCCTCGGGACCCACTTTTTCATTTGTCAATAAATAGCGACCCGAAATTTCGAACCACTCAAATCTATTCAACAAAAAATCGTGCTGTAATATATACGCTTTTCAGCAAACAATATTGATTAAAGTGAAGTACAGTGCATATATCCTCATATCCCTTCACAGAACTAAAGTACGCTTTTAAAAAAGGTTTAATGAGATGATGGAATCAAAGTAGAACTATATAAAAAGGCACATGCTGGAAACCGAACCCCAGCAGGGGGTCTGGGGGGATTCTCCCCCAGGAGATTTTTTGAAATACTAACTTATAAACTACGCATTCTGGTACACTCTGAGAAGAAAATAAATACATCTATTACTATCCGACCTATTAATAACATTTGATGCCATTGTTCGTGTTTCACTTTGTTCTGACAGCTCGCTGCTCCTCACAGAGAGAAGAGGAGGGTCTGTGTGACTTACTTTGTGGGTAAGGGGAGACAGCTCCCATTGTTCTGTGACCTGTCAATCATCAGACCGTTTACATAATTCACCCACAG
>CADEHL010001538.1:159765-170751 GCA_902827135.1 Harpagifer antarcticus
ACACACACACACACTAGTTGATGTCAGACAGGGTTCCTACTGGTTAGGGCAAGTTAGATTGAAGACACTAATACTTCTAGGACCTATTTTATTTGATGTGCCAATGTTAACGTCATTCCAAGATGCATTTTCTATAATTGATGTTACCAATTATTTTGAGATTTTAAAAGACTCCTCAAATCCTCCTTCCCATGTTTCAACACTTTTGTAAGACAAGCATTTTAATACTTAGTGTGGGAGAGAACGTCCCAGAGGGATTTTAGCCATTACAGACCATTTACATGCACTAAAACCTACAGAGTACACTACAGGAGAGGGAGCACCACAGAGAGAAGAACAGAGCATCATTAAAACATTCCACCTCTGTCCATCAGATCATGTCTGCAGTTCAGATGATCCAACACCCGTCAGCTGAAGCCAGAGAGCTGCACCGCCTGCTGAGCTCACCTCACGTCCAGGTGAGTCTCTCATGGTACAAGTACTCAGATCTGGTAGTAAAAGTACAAGTACTCAGATCTCGTACTTGAGTAAAAATAGAAGTACTCAGATCTTGTACTTGAGTAGAAGTAGAAGTACCAGAGTGTAGGAATACTCTGTTACAGTAAAAGTGCTGCATTCAAAATGTTCCTCAAGTGAAAGACAGTGAAAGTAGTCGTTGTGCAGATTGGTCCATTTCAGAATAATATCTATGATATGTTTATAATGATTGATCATCAAAGTGTTCTCAAAGCTGGTGAAGGAGCAGCTAGTCTGAATGGCTTTGTAGACTGCAGGGTAGCTGGTGAAGGAGCAGCTAGTTTGAATGGCTTTGTAGACTGCAGGGTAGCTGGTGAAGGAGCAGCTAGTCTGAATGGCTTTGTAGACTGCAGGGTAGCTGGTGAAGGTGCAGCTAGTCTGAATGGCTTTGTAGACTGCAGGGTAGCTGGTGAAGGAGCAGCTAGTCTGAATGGCTTTGTAGACTGCAGGGTAGCTGGTGAAGGTGCAGCTAGTCTGAATGGCTTTGTAGACTGCAGGGTAGCTGGTGAAGGTGCAGCTAGTCTGAATGGCTTTGTAGACTGCAGGGTAGCTGGTGAAGGTGCAGCTAGTCTGAATGGCTTTGTAGACTGCAGGGTAGCTGGTGAAGGAGCAGCTAGTCTGAATGGCTTTGTAGACTGCAGGGTAGCTGGTGAAGGAGCAGCTAGTCTGAATGGCTTTGTAGACTGCAGGGTAGCTGGTGAAGGTGCAGCTAGTCTGAATGGCTTTGTAGACTGCAGGGTAGCTGGTGAAGGTGCAGCTAGTCTGAATGGCTTTGTAGACTGCAGGGTAGCTGGTGAAGGAGCAGCTAGTCTGAATGGCTTTGTAGACTGCAGGGTAGCTGGTGAAGGAGCAGCTAGTCTGAATGGCTTGTAGACTGCAGGGTAGGCTGGTGAAGGTGCTGCAGCTAGTCTGAATGGCTTTGTAGACTGCAGGGTAGCTGGTTGAAGGGCAGCTAGTCTGAATGGCTTTGTAGACTGCAGGGTAGCTGGTGAAGGAGCAGCTAGTCTGAATGGCTTTGTAGACCTGCAGGGTAGCTGGTGAAGGAGCAGCTAGTCTGAATGGCTTGTAGACTGCAGGGTAGCTGGTGGAGTGGGGCAGCTAGTCTGAATGGCTTTGTAGACTGCAGGGTAGCTGGTGAAGGAGCAGCTAGTCTGAATGGCTTTGTAGACTGCAGGGTAGCTGGTGAAGGAGCAGCTAGTCTGAATGGCTTTGTAGACTGCAGGGTAGCTGGTGAAGGAGCAGCTAGTCTGAATGGCTTGTAGACTGCAGGGTAGCTGGTGAAGGTGCAGCTAGTCTGAATGGCTTTGTAGACTGCAGGGTAGCTGGTGAAGGAGCAGCTAGTCTGAATGGCTTTGTAGACTGCAGGGTAGCTGGTGAAGGTGCAGCTAGTCTGAATGGCTTTGTAGACTGCAGGGTAGCTGGTGAAGGTGCAGCTAGTCTGAATGGCTTTGTAGACTGCAGGGTAGCTGGTGAAGGAGCAGCTAGTCTGAATGGCTTTGTAGACTGCAGGGTAGCTGGTGAAGGAGCAGCTAGTCTGAATGGCTTTGTAGACTGCAGGGTAGCTGGTGAAGGAGCAGCTAGTCTGAATGGCTTTGTAGACTGCAGGGTAGCTGGTGAAGGTAGCAGCTAGTCTGAATGGCTTTGTAGACTGCAGGGTTAGCTGGTTGAAGGAGCAGCTAGTCTTGAATGGCTTTGTAGACTGCAGGGTAGCTGGTGAAGGATGCAGCTAGTCTGAATGGCTTTTGTAGACTGCAGGTAGCTGGTGAATGGTTTGCAAGCTAGTGAAGGCTTTGTAGACTGCAGGGTAGCTGGTGAAGGGAGCAGCTAGTCTGAATGGCTTTGTAGACTGCAGGGTAGCTGGTGAAGGAGCAGCTAGTCTGAATGGCTTTGTAGACTGCAGGGTAGCTGGTGAAGGAGCAGCTAGTCTGAATGGCTTTTGTAGACTGCAGGGTAGCTGGTGAAGGAGCAGCTAGTCTGAATGGCTTTGTAGACTGCAGGGTAGCTGGTGAAGGTGCAGCTAGTCTGAATGGCTTTGTAGACTTGCAGGGTAGCTGGTGAAGGTGCAGCTAGTCTGAATGGCTTTGTAGACTGCAGGGTAGCTGGTGAAGGAGCAGCTAGTCTGAATGGCTTTGTAGGACTGCAGGGTAGCTGGTGAAGGAGCAGCTAGTCTGAATGGCTTTGTAGACTGCAGGGTAGCTGGTGAAGGAGCAGCTAGTCTGAATGGCTTTGTAGACTGCAGGGTAGCTGGTGAAGGAGCAGCTAGTCTGAATGGCTTGTAGACTGCAGGGTAGCTGGTGAAGGAGCAGCTAGTCTGAATGGCTTTGTAGACTGCAGGGTAGCTGGTGAAGGTGCAGCTAGTCTGAATGGCTTTGTAGACTGCAGGGTAGCTGGTGAAGGTGCAGCTAGTCTGAATGGCTTTGTAGACTGCAGGGTAGCTGGTGAAGGAGCAGCTAGTCTGAATGGCTTTGTAGACTGCAGGGTAGCTGGTGAAGGAGCAGCTAGTCTGAATGGCTTTGTAGACTGCAGGGTAGCTGGTGAAGGTGCAGCTAGTCTGAATGGCTTTGTAGACTGCAGGGTAGCTGGTGAAGGAGCAGCTAGTCTGAATGGCTTTGTAGACTGCAGGGTAGCTGGTGAAGGTGCAGCTAGTCTGAATGGCTTTGTAGACTGCAGGGTAGCTGGTGAAGGTGCAGCTAGTCTGAATGGCTTTGTAGACTGCAGGGTAGCTGGTGAAGGAGCAGCTAGTCTGAATGGCTTTGTAGACTGCAGGGTAGCTGGTGAAGGAGCAGCTAGTCTGAATGGCTTTGTAGACTGCAGGGTAGCTGGTGAAGGAGCAGCTAGTCTGAATGGCTTTGTAGACTGCAGGGTAGCTGGTGGAGGTGCAGCTAGTTTGAATGGCTTTGTAGACTGCAGGGTAGCTGGTGAAGGAGCAGCTAGTCTGAATGGCTTTGTAGACTGCAGGGTAGCTGGTGAAGGTGCAGCTAGTCTGAATGGCTTTGTAGACTGCAGGGTAGCTGGTGAAGGTGCAGCTAGTCTGAATGGCTTTGTAGACTGCAGGGTAGCTGGTGAAGGAGCAGCTAGTCTGAATGGCTTTGTAGACTGCAGGGTAGCTGGTGAAGGAGCAGCTAGTCTGAATGGCTTTGTAGACTGCAGGGTAGCTGGTGAAGGTGCAGCTAGTTTGAATGGCTTTGTAGACTGCAGGGTAGCTGGTGAAGGTGCAGCTAGTCTGAATGGCTTTGTAGACTGCAGGGTAGCTGGTGAAGGTGCAGCTAGTTTGAATGGCTTTGTAGACTGCAGGGTAGCTGGTGAAGGTGCAGCTAGTCTGAATGGCTTTGTAGACTGCAGGGTAGCTGGTGAAGGAGCAGCTAGTCTGAATGGCTTTGTAGACTGCAGTGTAGCTGGTGAAGGTGCAGCTAGTCTGAATGGCTTTGTAGACTGCAGGGTAGCTGGTGAAGGAGCAGCTAGTCTGAATGGCTTTGTAGACTGCAGGGTAGCTGGTGAAGGAGCAGCTAGTCTGAATGGCTTTGTAGACTGCAGGGTAGCTGGTGAAGGAGCAGCTAGTCTGAATGGCTTTGTAGACTGCAGGGTAGCTGGTGAAGGAGCAGCTAGTCTGAATGGCTTTGTAGACTGCAGGGTAGCTGGTGGAGGTGCAGCTAGTTTGAATGGCTTTGTAGACTGCAGGGTAGCTGGTGAAGGAGCAGCTAGTCTGAATGGCTTTGTAGACTGCAGGGTAGCTGGTGAAGGAGCAGCTAGTCTGAATGGCTTTGTAGACTGCAGGCTAGCTGGTGAGGTGCAGCTAGTTTGAATGGCTTTGTAGACTGCAGGGTAGCTGGTGAAGGAGCAGCTAGTCTGAATGGCTTTGTAGACTGCAGGGTAGCTGGTGAAGGTGCAGCTAGTTTGAATGGCTTTGTAGACTGCAGGGTAGCTGGTGAAGGTGCAGCTAGTCTGAATGGCTTTGTAGACTGCAGGGTAGCTGGTGGAGGAGCAGCTAGTCTGAATGGCTTTGTAGACTGCAGTGTAGCTGGTGAAGGAGCAGCTAGTCTGAATGGCTTTGTAGACTGCAGGGTAGCTGGTGGAGGAGCAGCTAGTCTGAATGGCTTTGTAGACTGCAGGGTAGCTGGTGAAGGAGCAGCTAGTCTGAATGGCTTTGTAGACTGCAGTGTAGCTGGTGAAGGTGCAGCTAGTCTGAATGGCTTTGTAGACTGCAGGGTAGCTGGTGGAGGAGCAGCTAGTCTGAATGGCTTTGTAGACTGCAGTGTAGCTGGTGAAGGAGCAGCTAGTCTGAATGGCTTTGTAGACTGCAGGGTAGCTGGTGGAGGAGCAGCTAGTCTGAATGGCTTTGTAGACTGCAGGGTAGCTGGTGAAGGAGCAGCTAGTCTGAATGGCTTTGTAGACTGCAGTGTAGCTGGTGAAGGTGCAGCTAGTCTGAATGGCTTTGTAGACTGCAGGGTAGCTGGTGGAGGAGCAGCTAGTCTGAATGGCTTTGTAGACTGCAGTGTAGCTGGTGAAGGAGCAGCTAGTCTGAATGGCTTTGTAGACTGCAGGGTAGCTGGTGGAGGAGCAGCTAGTCTGAATGGCTTTGTAGACTGCAGGGTAGCTGGTGAAGGAGCAGCTAGTCTGAATGGCTTTGTAGACTGCAGGGTAGCTGGTGGAGGTGCAGCTAGTTTGAATGGCTTTGTAGACTGCAGGGTAGCTGGTGAAGGAGCAGCTAGTCTGAATGGCTTTGTAGACTGCAGGGTAGCTGGTGAAGGTGCAGCTAGTCTGAATGGCTTTGTAGACTGCAGGGTAGCTGGTGAAGGTGCAGCTAGTCTGAATGGCTTTGTAGACTGCAGGGTAGCTGGTGAAGGAGCAGCTAGTCTGAATGGCTTTGTAGACTGCAGGGTAGCTGGTGAAGGAGCAGCTAGTCTGAATGGCTTTGTAGACTGCAGGGTAGCTGGTGAAGGTTGCAGCTAGTTTGAATGGCTTTGTAGACTGCAGGGTAGCTGGTGAAGGTGCAGCTAGTCTGAATGGCTTTGTAGACTGCAGGGTAGCTGGTGAAGGTGCAGCTAGTTTGAATGGCTTTGTAGACTGCAGGGTAGCTGGTGAAGGTGCAGCTAGTCTGAATGGCTTTGTAGACTGCAGGGTAGCTGGTGAAGGAGCAGCTAGTCTGAATGGCTTTGTAGACTGCAGTGTAGCTGGTGAAGGTGCAGCTAGTCTGAATGGCTTTGTAGACTGCAGGGTAGCTGGTGAAGGAGCAGCTAGTCTGAATGGCTTTGTAGACTGCAGGGTAGCTGGTGAAGGAGCAGCTAGTCTGAATGGCTTTGTAGACTGCAGGGTAGCTGGTGAAGGAGCAGCTAGTCTGAATGGCTTTGTAGACTGCAGGGTAGCTGGTGAAGGTGCAGCTAGTCTGAATGGTTTTGTAGACTGCAGGGTAGCTGGTGAAGGTGCAGCTAGTCTGAATGGCTTTGTAGACTGCAGGGTAGCTGGTGAAGGAGCAGCTAGTCTGAATGGCTTTGTAGACTGCAGGGTAGCTGGTGAAGGAGCAGCTAGTCTGAATGGCTTTGTAGACTGCAGGGTAGCTGGTGGAGGTGCAGCTAGTTTGAATGGCTTTGTAGACTGCAGGGTAGCTGGTGAAGGAGCAGCTAGTCTGAATGGCTTTGTAGACTGCAGGGGTAGCTGGTGGAGGAGCAGCTAGTCTGAATGGCTTTGTAGACTGCAGGCTAGCTGGTGGAGGAGCAGCTAGTCTGAATGGCTTTGTAGACTGCAGGGTAGCTGGTGAAGGAGCAGCTAGTCTGAATGGCTTTGTAGACTGCAGGGTAGCTGGTGAAGGAGCAGCTAGTCTGAATGGCTTTGTAGACTGCAGGGTAGCTGGTGAAGGTGCAGCTAGTCTGAATGGCTTTGTAGACTGCAGGGTAGCTGGTGAAGGAGCAGCTAGTCTGAATGGCTTTGTAGACTGCAGGGTAGCTGGTGAAGGAGCAGCTAGTCTGAATGGCTTTGTAGACTGCAGGGTAGCTGGTGAAGGTGCAGCTAGTCTGAATGGCTTTGTAGACTGCAGGGTAGCTGGTGAAGGTGCAGCTAGTCTGAATGGCTTTGTAGACTGCAGGGTAGCTGGTGAAGGTGCAGCTAGTCTGAATGGCTTTGTAGACTGCAGGGTAGCTGGTGAAGGGCAGCTAGTCTGAATGGCTTGTAGACTGCAGGGTAGCTGGTGAAGGAGCAGCTAGTCTGAATGGCTTTGTAGACTGCAGGGTAGCTGGTGAAGGAGCAGCTAGTCTGAATGGCTTTGTAGACTGCAGGGTAGCTGGTGAGGTGCAGCTAGTTTGAATGGCTTTGTAGACTGCAGGGTAGCTGGTGAAGGAGCAGCTAGTCTGAATGGCTTTGTAGACTGCAGGGTAGCTGGTGAAGGAGCAGCTAGTCTGAATGGCTTTGTAGACTGCAGGCTAGCTGGTGGAGGTGCAGCTAGTTTGAATGGCTTTGTAGACTGCAGGGTAGCTGGTGAAGGAGCAGCTAGTCTGAATGGCTTTGTAGACTGCAGGGTAGCTGGTGAAGGTGCAGCTAGTTTGAATGGCTTTGTAGACTGCAGGGTAGCTGGTGAAGGTGCAGCTAGTCTGAATGGCTTTGTAGACTGCAGGGTAGCTGGTGAAGGTGCAGCTAGTCTGAATGGCTTTGTAGACTGCAGGGTAGCTGGTGAAGGTGCAGCTAGTCTGAATGGCTTTGTAGACTGCAGGGTAGCTGGTGAAGGTGCAGCTAGTCTGAATGGCTTTGTAGACTGCAGGGTAGCTGGTGAAGGAGCAGCTAGTCTGAATGGCTTTGTAGACTGCAGTGTAGCTGGTGAAGGTGCAGCTAGTCTGAATGGCTTTGTAGACTGCAGGGTAGCTGGTGGAGGAGCAGCTAGTCTGAATGGCTTTGTAGACTGCAGTGTAGCTGGTGAAGGAGCAGCTAGTCTGAATGGCTTTGTAGACTGCAGGGTAGCTGGTGGAGGAGCAGCTAGTCTGAATGGCTTTGTAGACTGCAGGGTAGCTGGTGAAGGAGCAGCTAGTCTGAATGGCTTTGTAGACTGCAGTGTAGCTGGTGAAGGTGCAGCTAGTCTGAATGGCTTTGTAGACTGCAGGGTAGCTGGTGGAGGAGCAGCTAGTCTGAATGGCTTTGTAGACTGCAGTGTAGCTGGTGAAGGAGCAGCTAGTCTGAATGGCTTTGTAGACTGCAGGGTAGCTGGTGGAGGAGCAGCTAGTCTGAATGGCTTTGTAGACTGCAGGGTAGCTGGTGAAGGAGCAGCTAGTCTGAATGGCTTTGTAGACTGCAGGGTAGCTGGTGGATTGACTCCAGGTGGAACTAAAGTCTGATTCAACACTTGATTAGATTTCACATCATCCATCCAGATCTGAGAAGTAACTAAAGGTATTAATACATATAGTGGAGGAAAAGTACAGCATGTACCTCTGAACTGTAGAGGAGTAGAAGTACACCATGTACCTCTGAACTGTAGAGGAGTAGAAGTACACCATGTACCTCTGAACTGTAGAGGAGTAGAAGTACACCATGTACCTCTGAACTGTAGAGGAGTAGAAGTACACCATGTACCTCTGAACTGTAGTGAGTAGAAGTACACCATGTACCTCTGAACTGTAGTGAGTAGAAGTACACCATGTACCTCTGTACACAGTAGCATAAAATGGGAATACTCAAGTAAAGTACCTCAACATTGTTCTTAAGCACAGTACTTGAGTAAATGTACTTAGTTACTTTACACCTATCCCCTCAAAGATTTAAAGGGCTTTATCACAGCGACTACAGTGTAGAAATCTGAAGTCCAAGGCTCCTCCAACAGTGCATCATCGAGATGGTAAAAGTTCACACAGCCTTTACTCAAGTAGAAGTACAGATACTCGTGTTTAAAAATACTCTGGTGAAAGTAGAAGTACTGACTAAACTTCTTTAATCAAGTAGAAGTACACACATCCTTTACTCAAGTAGAAGTACAGATACTCGTGTTTAAAAATACTCTGGTAAAAGTAGAAGTACTGACTAAACTTACTCAAGTCAAAGTAAAGAGGCTTTGAAGTGTCCTTCAGTAAAAAGTACCCATAACTAGCAGCTGCTTTAAAGAGTACCTGACCTCCCTTTATATCAATAGAACAATAATGTCATTGTTAGCTAATGAATGTTTCCATGCTGAACAACGGCAACATGACAACGTTTCCATTGGTCCCTCTTCTTTAGAGAAGACCAGGAAGTGATGGATACACGGATCGTGTTCAAATCAATAGGCAATGACTCTAAAGAATAATGATCACGCATCAAACACACATTCAGACTAAAGGAACCAGCTGTTTGGGAAATGAGAGAAGTAGAAAGTTCAGGTATTTGAGTTCAACATGTAAGAAGTAGAAAGTACAGGTATTTGGGTTCAACATGTAAGAAGTAGAAAGTACAGGTATTAGTGTTCAACATGTAAGAAGTAGAAAGTACAGGTATTTGGGTTCAACATGTAAGAAGTAGAAAGTACAGGTATTTGAATTCAACATGTAAGAAGTAGAGAGTACAGGTATTTGAGTTCAACATGTGAGAAGTAGAAAGTACAGGTATTTGAGTTCAACATGTAAGAAGTAGAAAGTACAGGTATTTGAGTTCAACATGTAAGAAGTAGAGAGTACAGGTATTTGAGTTCAACATGTGAGAAGTAGAAAGTACAGGTATTTGGGTTCAAAATGTAAGAAGTAGAAAGTACAGGTATTTGTGTTCAAAATGTAAGAAGTAGAAAGTACAGGTATTTGTGTTCAAAATGTAAGAGTAGAAAGTACAGGTATTTGTGTTCAACATGTAAGAAGTAGAAAGTACAGGTATTTGTGTTCAACATGTAAGAAGTAGAAAGTACAGGTATTTGTGTTCAAAATGTAAGAAGTAGAAAGTACAGGTATTAGTGTTCAATATGTGAGAAGTAGAAAGTACATGTATTTGTGTTCAACATGTAAGAAGTAGAAAGTACAGGTATTTGTGTTCAACATGTAAGAAGTAGAAAGTACAGGTATTTGTGTTCAAAATGTAAGAAGTAGAAAGTACAGGTATTTGTGTTCAACATGTAAGAAGTAGAAAATACAGGTATTTGTGTTCAACATGTAAGAAGTAGAAAGTACAGGTATTTGAGTTCAACATCTAAGAAGTAGAAAGTACAGGTATTTGGGTTCAACATGTAAGAAGTAGAAAGTACAGGTATTTGAGTTCAACATGTGAGAAGTAGAAAGTACAGGTATTTGGGTTCAACATGTAAGAAGTAGAAAGTACAGGTATTTGGGTTCAACATGTAAGAAGTAGAAAGTACAGGTATTTGTGTTCAACATGTAAGAAGTAGAAAGTACAGGTATTTGTTTTCAAAATGTAAGAAGTCAAAGTAAAAAGTCGTCAGAAAAATAAGTAGTGGAGTAAAGTACTGATACCAGAAAAATGTAATTAATTACAGTAACGAAGTATTTGTACTCCACTACTTCCCACCTCTGATCATAAATATATATCCTGTATAAGACATATATGTGTATTCGTCCTCCAGGCGCTGCTCTCCTCCCACGACAGTGTAGCGCAGGCGGACTTCGGGCCGGTGTTGCCTCCTCTTCCTGACAACATGGCGGAGGACGAGGAGGCCATGAGGATCGTCTGTCTGGTGAAGAACAACCAGCCGCTGGTGAGACAGGAGATTAACGCTGCTTCTGATTTATAGTTTTTTACTCAAGAGCCATTTGTAGTTTGTGTGACGATAGCATCTAAGTTGTAGTTGTTTTTTCTGATGTTAGCGTAAGTGAAAATATCCTGGTGTGACTCAATGTGTTGTGTTTAAGCTTCATGTACTGCATCCCTGGGTTGAATGCCTGGACTGAGAGTCATCCATATTGAGATCAAATAAGATAAGATGGACCTTTATTAATCCCTGTGGGGAAATTCAGTAGTTTAACAGCAACAGGGTAAGAGCGAAAATACAGTACAGATTCACTCAAGATGAATACAATTAAAGATCAAATTAAAGCTGCTAAAACAAGAAATGAATTAAATGAACAAATATATTGATTTAAAATGTAATCGGCCGAGCAAGTTATTTAATATAATCTAAAAGGTACATTTTGGAAAACAGGGTTTCCTTATTGAGTAATTCATACATGTTATTACTTGATTGCATCGACCAGATCCAACATTTGATCCGTGGATGTAGTGATATGTCTGAGGGTTGAGAGAGTTGCTGATCTAGAACTGGTGATAACTTAGTACATTTAAGAAGAGACGTGATAACTTAGTTGATGTTCAGCTATAAGAAAAGACGTCTACTTCCTCTCTTGTCCTCTAAGATACAACATTTGATCAGTCGATCTAGTAATACTTTATGTCTGAGGGTTGAGAGAGCTGCTATAACTGGTGATAACTTAGTAAATGTTCAGCTTTAAGAAGAGACGTGTCCTTCCTCTCTCGTCCTCTAAGAACGTTGCTCAGCGTAGAGGAAGTGTAGACGCAGTG
>CADEHL010001539.1:0-85000 GCA_902827135.1 Harpagifer antarcticus
ATACATACAGTGTTGTATCCTAACACACCCCCATTTATATTCATGTGCGCAAACAAGTAAACATACTGCAAAAAACGGCATGTCTCATTAGCTTAGCGTAGCTTAGCGTAGCTTAGCTTACAGATCGATGATATATGATCGTTCTTACAGACTACAATCACAAAGCTTTACATAACGCTGGAAAAAACGGCACTTACCTCCAGAAGATTACGTTTGTTATTATAACTTACTCAATATGATTTTTTAGAGGATACAAATACTAATACATAGGAGAATAAATACTTGTGTTATCGGCTAGGCTAGGCGTGGCTTTACAGCCTTCACACAGATCGCCATTACGGCAGTCTGAACATGTTCGCAAATGCCTGATAATTAAAATAAAAGACAAAGCAAAGACTGCGGAGCGTACAAAATAAAATGTTACAAGAACATATAACACCTAACCGATTACTAGTTGGGGTTGAGGCGACATTGATACGGCTAAGCTACATGCTACATGCTACAAGCAAGAGATAGCTTTATCAGGAAAAACACCGCTAAATAAAAACTTACAGCTTCAGAATTGGATGTGTCCTCACTGGCCTGGTCCCGGATGGTTGGTATTGATCCCGGGTGTAGCATTAGTTTGGAGGCATATCCGTGTTGGACTTGAGAGAAGTTCATAAACATGTCGGTGGTTTAACTGGCTTAGACATCCTGGCAATAGCAGGAAAAAACACAGATGTGACTGGGGTAGCCTGCCGATAGCCTATATGCGAATGAGAGGTTTGGCAATGCACTGGCCGTGGCTCATTCCCCTGATAGGTGGAGAGTTGACCAATAAGCGGAGTACGTCTTTGTGACGTAGAAAAGTGTCGGAATGTGGATCCATTTTTTTCAGATCCGTTGCAGCCCCTTTTTTAGAGATTTGGCGAAGGAGGGAAATAGAGAGGGTTGTGTTTTCTGACACTTGGTGAGTTCCCCGGAACACCGGGGACACATAATCATGTATAAAAGACGTACAAAGGTGCATTTTGCATGATAGGTGCCCTTTAAATTAAATACATAACATTTCACATCAAAAGAAACAACAACGTTTTAACAAATCGTATTAAATAATCTGATGACAGAACTGTAAACAGATGTTGAGATCTCCATATCAAGTGAATAATTAAAACGAAAGTTAGTTATAATCAAATATAGTCAATTATATTCTTGTATAACCCCACAATGAAAATGCTTCATACTTTATGATTTTCTATATTTACAGTATAAACAAAACAAAATGGTTTGTTAAGTTGAGTGTAAGGCCTATAATGATTTATGGGTGTCACTGATAAGGGAGAAGGCAGTTTCTTCCCTCTCCTCTCACAGCAGTACACAGGGAGGGGGAGAAATACATTGAGGCCCCAAAAAGGTGGTTATGTCATAGCCGAGAATAATATTTTGCAAGCCCTGCAGAGTAGGGGTCATGTCCTTTTTACACAAACATGGGAAGGTGTGTCTTATGCCATAGCCATAGAATATGTCTGGTCATGTCCAGTCCTGTACGTCAGAGGCCATGCCCAGTTTCCACAAATATGGGTATGGAGGAGGTGTCTTTAGGTTTTTATATCCTGTTTTTGAACATAAAGACACTGGCGGAGAGGGAGCAAACCGGAGAGAGAGGGGGGGGGTTCCCCGGTATACTCTCTCCCGGTAAGCTCTGGCCCTCAGAGCTGGGTTTTGCTCTCGGTAAGGTTCTCTAACTTGGTAACTATAGCCTAAATCTCTGTGTATTGAATGTTGAGGGAATGGTGGATTTAGGAACTCCCCCTCGATTCTATTGGCTCTAACGGTTCAAAGAGGTGTCAATCGCCAAAATCGACCACTGGGTTCCAGAGATATGGCAAATGCACCCAAATGACCCCAGAAGTGTTTTTTTTTTGTTGCTCTCTCTAAAAAGGTCAAACTTCACTTGTTTTGCATCAATCTTGAAACAGGGTACTTATATATGTTATAGTTTGGATTCCTAAGCTTTTAGTCTCCCATCCCATCATTCAAGGGTGGTTTTCACTATAAGCAATGTTTTTTTTGTTCAATCTGATATTGATTCTCACTTTTCTATATTTCAACTCACAGGTTTATCATTGCTTTGAGAAGAAAAGATTATTAATTTACCTTTTTCGAAGTGAAGATATAGTAATTTGTTCTGGGCATGTCATTTTCGAGCCTGAGACCTGAAAAACAGGCTCGGGGCTTAACAAGTTAAACACTCTAAACAATAACAACGTTTGTATGAGTGAAAGATGCTATATAATACTAGCAAGCTACCAGTTCAATGATCTGAGTGTGGGATAATATTCAGCATAGAAAGAAAAGGGTAACAGACCATGTGTCAGTATACACCACAGAGTTGTTGGCATTGGTACTGTCATTGAAATGGATAGAGGAGAAAGAAATACATAACAGTGTAATTGCATCTGACAGCTGTTCAGCATTATCGAGTATACGATCAGGCAGATCTTCATCTAGAATGGACATAAGAAATGAAGTATTTCTCATTTGATATCAAATGCAAATCAAAGGCATAGCAACTCGTTTCATCTGGGTTCCTGCTCATGTTGGCGTGGAGGGAAATGAACAGGTGGATATTCAAACACTCAGAAGTATGAACATAGACATAGAAGTTCCACTCAGCAAAGCGGAGGTTCAAACATTCATTCAGAAATATGCACAAACAACATGGCAAGATCACTGGGACCTTAGTGATACAGGAAGACATCTTTATCAAATGCAAAGGTATGTGGGGGATGGAAGGAAGGTGGGGTTTGAAAGAAGGGAGGAACATGTCATTTCTGGGATGAGAATAGGTCATACAGGTCTCAATCATACTTTAAGTATAATAGGAAAGCATCCAACCGGAAAGTGTATACACTGCAGCCACAAACTGTTGAGCAGGTTTTACTGCTTTGCAGGAAATATAGCACTCAGAGAAATGTGCTTTCCAGACACTGAAGAAAGCAACATGCCATGACTTGTCGCTATCATGGCTGTTAGGGAAAACATCAGGCCACATATATTGTGAGATTATTACGTTTCTAAGAGAAATTGATAAATGTAAAATAATCTAGAGTTTTGGTTCTTTGTTTTGTTTTGTTTCTTGTTTTCTGCATAGTCTCGTGTCCACACTCCAGTCCAGTTGGTGGCGGTAATGCACCTACTAGTTGGTTTGCCAACCGCCAATAAACACTGAAGAAGAAGAAGAAGAAGTGATGCACCGGAAGTGATGGTCCCGCTCTTTCTAACGAAACCAGATCGCGTCTCGTGGGTTCTCTCTCTGTGTTCCTGAGGAAGTGTGTGTGAGCAGCTGATCCATCCATCGTCTGTGTGTCTGGATGAACCTCTGACTTTGTGCTCTTTCTTCTGAAGCCTTTAGCTCGGACTCTAGAAGCTAGCTTAGCATGCTAGCTTAGCATGCTAGCTGGTAACACGCTAGCAACACAGAGTGAGAGAAACGGGAAGTGGTGATTTAGTAAACATGAGTGTTGTGCTGCTCTCGTTGGTGAAGCAGCGACTCACTGCGGCTGCTGAAGACATCTTTGTTCTGTTTGAAAGAACGATAGCAGAGTACGAGGAGGAACTGTCTCGTTCAAAACAGGAGAACGAGAGACACCGGAAACTACTGGACGCTGTTTTACAGCCTCAGCTTCAGATCCACAGAGCAGGTCTGTTCCCTCTTTATTCACTCTCTCTAACTCTTTAGACTCTGTATTAACTCCTTAGACTCTTAATAGCTGTCTCTGCCGTCTGACGCTCTATTTGACACCATGTTCATATTTCTGGAGTAATTATACCGTTTCTTGATGAACATAAATATTATTTTTCTGGCATCACTTTAAAATGTTATGGGGAAAATCTACATTTTGGTATGAGGGTGCACGCTGAGAGTAAGAGGGTGCACGCTGAGAGTAAGAGGGGGCACGCTGAGAGTAAGAGGGGGCACGCTGAGAGTAAGAGGGTGCACGCTGAGAGTAAGAGGGGGCACGCTGAGAGTAAGAGGGGGCACGCTGAGAGTAAGAGGGGGCACGCTGAGAGTAAGAGGGTGCACGCTGAGAGTAAGAGGGTGCAGCGCCCCCTGTTACCCAGTTTAGAGAAAACCCTGTGTGATCTTCCAACGCTTCAGCCCATTCACTTTGAATGGGGGTGACGTCACTTTGCCTCACTTTTCGCCGAACTGCATTGTGGGAAGCAAAGCGGAGATTTCCAGGCATCTCAGGCTTCAAACGTTGAGCAATGTTCAACTTTTGAAGCTGAGGTGGAAGCATCAGCCAATCAAATCCCGTTTATGCAAATCTGACAGTACAAGCACTAGCCAATCAATCAGAGGTTAAAGGTGCTGGGCCGGATGGCATACCCCCGGAGGTCTTAAAGTACTGTGATCTCGATGACCTCATCCTAGACTTTTGCAACCTCGCTCTACTGCACAACATGCAGCCTGATATATGGTCTCTCTCCAACATCATCCTGGTTCCTAAAGCTGGAGACCTCTCAAAGCCAGACAACTACCGAGGCATCAGCCTGACATGTATCACCGCAAAGGTTTACAACCGGATGATACTGAACAGGATACGGCACGCCATCGACCCTCACCTGAGGCAGAACCAGAATGGCTTTCGAGAGGGGAGAACCACCGCAGCCCAGATCTTGGCACTAATGAGAATGATCGAGGAGGTGAAAAAGGATAACCTGACTGCTGTACTGTGCTTTATCGACTTCAAAAAGGCATTTGACTCGATCCACAGAAGCACAATGGTGAAGATCCTTGAGGCCTACGGTGTCCCTCCCAACCTACTCCGGGCAATAGAGACCATGTACGCAGGAACAAGGGCCAGGGTGGTGACCCCAGATGGTAACAGCGAGGAGTTTGACATCCTGGCTGGGGTAATGCAAGGGGACACCCTGGCCCCCTTCCTCTTCATCATGGTCTTGGATTATGCGCTCAGGAAGGCCATCAGTGGACAAGAGCAGGATCTTGGCTTCACTCTAACACCAAGGAGGTCGAGACGACACCCCACAGTAGTCCTGACAGACCTGGACTATGCGGACGACATCAGCCTGCTCTCCGACAGCGTGGAGCAAGCACAGGAACTCCTGAACAGAGTGGAGTCAGAGTGTGCCAAGGTTGGCCTGAGGCTAAACGCTAAGAAACCTGAGGTTATCACCTATAACATCTTACCGGAACATCCACCTCTGACAACAACAGAAGGCACTGTGCTTAAAGAAGTCAAGGACTTCAAGTACTTGGGCTCATGGGGTCAACTCAACCGAGCAAGATCTTAAGGTGAGGAAGGCACTTGCATGGAGGCCCCTGAACGGCATGACCAGTGTATGGAAATCCAACCTCCCCCGTCAAATCAAACTCAGCTTCTTCTATGCAACGGTAGAGTCTGTTCTCCTCTATGGCAGTGAATGCTGGACCCTGAAGCCAACCCTGCAAAAGTCTCTTGACGGATGATACACCAGAATGTTGCGAGCAGTACTTAAAATCAGCAAGAGTGTACATGTAACCAACAAGATCCTGTACGAGGGAATACCAAGGGTGAGCGAGAACATTTCAGCCAGACTAGCAGGACATTGCCAAAGGCATCAAGAGCTGCCAGCCGGCAAATTGGTGTTGTGGGAACCAACACACGGGCATCGGTCACGAGGACGTAGGAGCACAAAGTACCAATGAACTGGCCAGATGTATGGAGAACCGGGATGACTGGAAGCAATGATGGAGGGCTCGTCTGAGGACGACCTAGAGAGAGAGAAAAATTAAAACACATACCTATAATTCAGGATGTCTCCTATCAATGGCAATGATAATAATTAATATTTGATCAAGGGCAGTGAAAATATTACTTCTTAAAAAAAAGAAGTCTTGTTGCTCAACTTGCCCCAGTGTAGGGGTAAGTTGATCCAGGTCAGGGGGTACATTTAACCACTGTTCAAACCTGGGCATACCTACAACAAATCTTAAAGGTAACTGTATAAAACTCCCCCATTCATTTCATTTCAACCCTTTAGTTAGACAGATAAATCCCATTGAGATCATTGATCTCATTTTCAAGGGAGACCTGCTCAAGTAGTTCCACATGAAACATAAAAACATAAATAGAACAACAAAAGGACATCATACAGCATCATTTACATAATTATCCACATAAACAGATACCAATAGCTTCCGATTGAGTAGCATCCAACCGAGCTTTAAAAACATTTAGTGGCACCAGATTGTTCAGTTTCCATTTAATTTGCAGACTATTCCAAGACAGAGGAGCTGCGCAGCACTTGGACTATTCCTTGCACCCCCTAGCATAAGCCCGAATGGTTTCAACCACATTGCAGCATTAACGTGCACTTGTTGTCGTAACAAGATCGCAAAGACACTAGTAGCGATCGGACAAATGAGTGTTGTTCATTTTGTGTGTTGTGGACATGCGTGTGCGTGCATGAAAATGTAAGTGCATATATTCTTGCCTAGTTTGGATATTGGTGGGTTGATATTCATAATACAGAGCTTACTCTGAAATAGAAGGCAGTTAGCAATAGCCGCTAACTTTGCCATGCTGACTATGGGACAGCACGAGGTGCGGCCGCACGAGGCACGCTCCCTCACATTGCATAATGAACAATATAACGCCAAGTTGATGCAGGGGCCAAAAGTATGCAGTGTTCTTTATATTGTAGTCATTATAGAGACTTCATTGTGTGCATTCCTGTATGTTGTTCATGCGTGATTGTTTATAATAGTTAATTACTTTATGTAATAACGTGTAATTTCAATCGCCATTCTGTTGCGGCCTTTGGCCACTAGAGGGCAGCATAGGCCGGCTAATTGTGCCATTTCTTTGTCTGCCTGGTTTGCTGTGTAACGGTGTCACTGGTCATTGTCCCTCTGTAGTACATGTCTGTTCATACCTGTTTTATCTTTATGTTACAGATACCACACCCATTCACACACCCATCCAATTACCATTCACTACCCTGGAAATCAATAAAGCAGTTAAATTGGAACAGCCTATGGAAAGCCGTTCTTCCTTGCACGTCCGTCGCCGACACCTTCTGACAGAGGACAGGAAAATCAAGCTGCAGCACGACCCGTATACTTTTGCACGCCGTGTTCCCAACAGTAACTATAAACAATAAATAACAAACCAAATACAAGCTTAGTTTTTCAAATATTTTTAATATAAATTTCGATTGAATCGAGTGATTTTTTTTTAAACATGTTAAAAGGAAAAGTAATCATACAAATTGTGATACAATTACATACATCTTACCAATCAAACACAAGGTAAATTCAAATTAAATGTAGCCGACAATGAGCTCTTATTATCAACTTGGCCTACTTTCATTCATTTCTCCATTGAAAAACTGTCTCAACTTACCCCAAGGTTCACTTCACCCCATTTTTTAGAAAAAATAGCCTAGCATTAAAATTCAGATTAATCTTTAGCTTAATGATTCACATGGTTTAATACGCTGTCAACACATCAACATATACAATTCGACACGGTGAACCATCAGATCCTCCTTCGCACTCTCCAATAACTTGGAGTTTCAGGCTCTGCACTCTCCCTCCTCGCCTCATACCTCAAAGACCGTACCTACAGGGTAACTTGGAGAGGGTCTGAGTCTGACCCTTGTCAATTAACTACAGGGGTCCCTCAGGGCTCTGTTCTTGGTCCCCTCCTTTTCTCTCTGTACACAAACTCGCTCGGATCGGTCATTAGCCCGCATGGTTTTTCTTACCACTGCTATGCTGACGACACCCAATTAATTCTGTCCTTTCCCCGCTCAGAGACCCAGGTCGTCGCACGCATCTCTGCTTGTCTAGGTGACATCTCTCAGTGGATGTCTGCTCATCACCTCAAGCTCAACCTTGACAAGACTGAACTGCTTTTCCTTCCGGGAAAAGATTGTCCCACTCTTGACCTGACGATCAACATCGGCACCTCTGTTGTTTCCCCGACTCAGACTGCAAGGAATCTGGGTGTGACCCTAGATAACAACCTCTCCTTCACTGCAAACATCGCTGCTACAACTCGTTGCTGCAGATATACGCTGTACAACATCAGGAAGATTCGTCCCCAGCTGACCCAGAAAGCCACTCAGGTTCTGGTCCAGGCTCTCGTCACCTCACGCCTAGACTATTGCAACTCCCTCCTGGCTGGTCTACCTGCATGTGCCATCCGACCTCTGCAGCTCATCCAGAATGCAGCGGCTCGTCTGGTCTTCAACCTTCCAAAATGTTCCCACACCACTCCGCTCCTTCGCTCCCTTCACTGGCTCCCGGTAACTGCTAGAATCCACTTCAAGACACTAGTACTTGCATACCATGCTGCGAATGGATCTGGCCCTTCCTACATCCAGGACATGGTTAAACTGTACACCCCAGCACGTGCACTCCGCTCGGCATCAGCCAAACGACTCGCTGCACCCTCGCTGCGAGGTGGACCCAAGTTCCCATCAGCAGAAACACGTGGGTTTGCTATCCTGGCTCCAAGATGGTGGAATGAGCTCCCCATTGACATCAGGACGGCAGAAAGCTTACACACCTTCCAGACTGAAAACTCATCTCTTTCGACTCCACTTCGAGCGATAGAATTACTAACAAAGCACTTATATACTAACATAGGACTGGCTTATCTATAGCCAGCTGACAAAGCACTTATATACTAACATAAGACTGGCCTATCTATAGCCAGCTGAGTAGCACTTGAAATGTGTGGCTCTATGATACCTGTTGTACTTATATGATTCTGTTTTTCTTCTGGGCTGTGTCTTCCTGGTCGTATGTACTTATTGTAAGTCGCTTTGGACAAAAGCGTCAGCTAAATGCAATGTAATGTAATGTACAATATATGTGTTTAAACCAAGCGGCAAACTCTGGGGAAGAGCCGGGATGCCAATACGGAAGTGCCACACACTGCAGTTCATCTAGTGGCCAGTAGGAGCAGGCTGCAGAAGGGAGCAATTTCCATAGACCCCCATGTTAAAATGCCCAACTTTACAGCAGAAATAAACATGTTTACATCGTGGTTCAAAAAACCATATTCTCTGTATAGTTAGATTCCCCCTTCATGACTACTGTGTGGGGGGTGCATTGTTTCTCAACTCATCTGTTTAATTAATATTAAGCCTTAAAGCTTTTGCATAAATTAGGGCGTGGTCACTTTGATGGACAGGTACATGCCTCACTGTCAGCTAACAGCAACTTGTCCACTCTGCTAGGCTACAACCATAGAGGCTACAACGTTAGTTAGTCATAGTACTGTACTTGACCCTTTAGCTTTAGCCGTGTTCGTGGTGATCGTGCCTTTTAGGGAATATTGTTACAAATACCAGACAATTCAAATGTCGTGCTGTGCGCTTGAATGTACTAACAGAACTTCCAAGAAGTCTAAAATGATAATATTATACATGTTAACCCCGTTCGCAGGTGTTTGTGTGCTTGGTAGCTTAGCTTGCTACTTATTAGCCAGCTAAGGACGTAACCCTTTATACATACATATACATTTTAGTTTATGATTCAGCCTTGGGTAAGACTTTTATAGTCTATGGCTATGACGCTCATCATGCTAAACGGGAGCAAATGTTAATAGGGGACCCAATTATCCCAGTGGTGGCCGCCGGAGCTAACGGAGCCGCAGGGGGCTAGCTCCAGCCGGCGTCCCGGAGCTAGCCCACTGCGGCTCCGTTAGGTCCGGGCGGTGGAGTCCCGTCTTTTCTCAACGTGTGAATGGCAAGCATTAAGAATAACAAAGTATAGCTAATTCTCTTGCAGATTGTCTCTTTGATTATGTAACGTTTATATAAGGGAACTACACTGTTAGCAGTAACTTGGTATGTATTTCATGTTAGCTTAGCTTCTTAGCCTGAGCTAGCTCTGTTTACTTCCAGTTCAGGTCCCGCCTCGGCTCCGCCTCTTTGCCCTTATTTGGAGCAGGCGGGATTAGACTCTGACGTCGCAGTCGAGCCGTTCGTGGCCGACTCCGCCTACTAAGGGCTTCTCGGCAACTCTGCAGAATCCTATGGGTGACCACGACACTACGTCCATTTATATATACAGTCTATGGTTTAAACCTGGATACTTTTTTTTTTTTACATGACAGCCGATATAGCTGACATCTAGAAAATGTACTTTGACAAGCAAAAAACGTGGTTCAACTTACCCCCTATCTATCTATCTATCTACCTAACTTATAACAGCAGGGTGATGCAGAGTGGGGTCGCCTATCCCTTTAAGAAAGAGAGGGAGGTGTGGCGCGTGCATGTGTAGAGCGAGAGTGGTGTGTGTCCGGAAGAGAGCGGGAGTAGCAGCAGTGATCAGTCTGTCTCCAGTTAGCTGTGTAACAAAGTCCTGAGGAAACACAGCGGCCTCCCAAGGAACAGCCTGCCTGTCTGCCTCATTTCAGAGTGGGTTATTGAAGCCGAAGCCTGGTGCTTCAGTCCGGGAAGACTGCAGAGAGTCCTCCCCTGTATTCCTCCACTACGGTCTGGGAGCAGCATCTATCTCCACTGCTGCTGTAACCATGTTAATGTCCCCCTGTGGGACCAATAAAGGACTTCTGATTCTGCGGACAGGCAGGAGAGAGGAGGGAGGGGCGGGGTCCTTCTTCTCTTCCCGGATTTGAAGAGTCCTCTTCCTCGCAGCCCACCGTATCCCAGGATGCAATGCGCGCCGGTGAAGAGAAAACAAACAAAATGTCGGTCCGGTCTCAGAGAGAAAGCAGCCCGTCAGGAGTAACTGATACATGTGAGTATCGGGTTTAACTTACTTTAATAACTGATACATGTGAGTATCGGGTTTAACTTACTTTAATAACTGATACATGTGAGTATCGGGTTTAACTTACTTTAATAGCTGATAAATGTGAGTATCGGGTTTAACTTACTTTAATAGCTGATCAATGTGAGTATTGGGTTTAACTTACTTTAATAGCTGATAAATGGGAGTAGTGTAGTGCCGAGAGATAGGGAGTCGGAGGCGGTGCAATGGAGGTACAAAGCTGGCTTTAATGAGCAGCAGAAATGCAGATGTTGTCGGGTCGCAGCCCGGGACGACAAGAGAAAGAGCCAGGGGGGCACACAACATATATAGGTAGCAACACATATGTCCGTGCGGAAACAATGCCCCTACCCCACAGTTCCGAGATTGAATTATGTAATACAGTGGTCACCACAGTATCTGGTTTAACTTACTTTAATAACTGATAAATGTGAGTATCGGGTTTAACTTACTTTAATAGCTGATAAATGTGAGTATTGGGTTTAACTTATTGTCTTAATACATAAATATGTGTCCCCGGTGTGTAAGAAGACTCACAAAGTGTCAGAAAATAAAACTTTCTCTCGTTTCCTCCGTACCTATCGCTAAAAACGGGAACAACCCTGATGAAAAAACTGGTGTAACTGGTTTAGTTGGTGCACCAGCTAAACCAGCTACACCAGCCATCCTTGCCAGCAAAAAAAACGGTTAGGTACATAAATACATTACAAAGAGTCATTGTGTAATGTATTCTAGTATCTACCAAAATAAAGACATTGCATAGTGTTCATAACAGTATTTTAATTGAATAAATAGCGAGTTAATATAATAAAATACACAGTAACAATACAATAATTATACAAATAACAACCAACCTGCAAATCAACCAACACATCAAAATAAATATATTATCTAAAACAGGTGCATTTAAAATAAAAGTAATAAATATAATTCAATATTTAAATGGTAACAAAAACAGTAACAATATGATAAGAAAAAGGCAACAAACAAAGTTGTTTGATGTTCTCATAAACGAGTCATGTTCATCATAGAACTTGGTTTAATAACCTTATAATAGTGACGGAGCAACATTACATTGATAACAGTGGTCGTTATTCTCGCGTCCAGGAGAGAAGCTTTAAAAAAGGAGACTAATTGAGCCTCTGAGAAGGTTCAAATGTATTTAATTAAAAATAAAGGCGTGGGTATGTTTACAAGCAGACTAGTGTTCAGTCAGAGAAACAGCTGTGTTCAGGCTCTCATGAGTGAAGGGAAGAGGGCGAGCTCCACCTCTCCAGCTGTTATATCTCCTCTGCTGGCTCCTCCCCGTGTGCCGGCCGGCGCTGCTGGGGGCCGGCCCTCCACGTATTTAATGTCCGTTGTTACGCATATCAGAGGATACAGACATTGCACATTCAATATATATCTAAACACGCCTTTTCTCCTCCTTAACTCTTTCATGACTTTTCATTTAACACATTATAAACGCTGTAATCAATACTCAAAAAAATACAGGAAATACTTCACGGCAGTTTGGTTTCCGGTCGTTCCGGATGTTGTCACATGCTACCCACATCTGTAAACAATAACGTATTCAAATAAACTGTACCTTCATTTAATATTCAGCAATAATAATATCTCGCCGTCTGTAGTTGTAGTGTTGGAATCAGTAGGTTTCGGTGTGCAACATCATATCGCTGCTAAATGCACCTCTTTAGTAAATGGTATATTAGCCATATGCTAAATGCTAACCGGAGATGAAGGATTTTCAGAATAAAAGCTTAACAACTGGTTGTGCACAAGAACTTCTGGTTTTTCAGTATAAAACAGCATTTCAACTGACGGTATGTTTAAGCTATATTATACCATCAAAACATTGATTTTAATTTCTAACAATCCACATGGCAGTTATCACAACACTACTCGAATCCCGCCTGTAGATCCCTACATCCGGTACGGTGTCTGCAGAAGGACAAAAGAGACCAAATGTGAATACTCTACATCCCCTTTCTTTAGCTCTTCCTACAGTAGTGAACAAAACTGTTATACTGAGCACATATGACAGAACATACAGAATGCTGCAAATGTACACATTATCAAACTATGTGCATTTAGTAACTGATGAACACAGAGGCTATCTCAACGAATGAGTGTAGCAATTAACTCAGTCATTACTACAGTAACAAAGTAGATTACTAAAATAGAATACATTTGCACTGTGAAACAAAACTTGAAGTCTCAACATGGCATAACTGTGTGAGCTAACAGTTTAGAGTCATTGTTCTCTGAGTGGTATGTTTATGTATACATGACAAAGCTTCAGTCTCTGTATTTGGGATTAGGCTTGATAGCACGGCCTGAGCGTGTCCTGTAGACACTCTCAGGAGTGTTTCTGAAATGATGCTTGATGTGGTTTGGAACATGATATGGCATTTAATCACGGCAGCGTTTAGCTGTGTTTCTGCTGGTAGACAGCCTTCTCCTCACAGAGCTCACTGATTGCATGCAGACGCTCCAAAGGGGCGTGGTCAGCTGCAGCTCCAAAGGGGCGTGGTCAGCTGCAGCTCCAAAGGGGCGTGGTCAGCTGCAGCTCCAAAGGGGCGTGGTCAGCTGCAGCTCCAAAGGGGCGTGGTCAGCTGCAGCTCCAAAGGGGCGTGGTCAGCAGCTCAGTTACATTTAAATCGCCAGACACAGAATCAGCACTTTTCTAACTGGGCTGAAATAGAGGGGTATGAGGCATGGGTACAAAGGGTGATCTGTTTGGTATTTTGAGAAAAACGTTTTGGATATATAGACATTTTTAAAACCAAAACAGTACGTCATTTTAAGTAATCCTTTAGGGATGGTTTGTCTGTCATGCTGCATTACATTTTGCAATCATCATTTTGCAACCCTGTGTTTATTAATTCATTTTTTCTTTCTCTTGTTTTCCTTGTGATTAGGACAATTGTGGAGAACTGTATCTGCTGAGGAAGGAGCTGCCATCCACACAGGGGGGTCCGTGGTGCTGGAGAAATCAAAACAGCATCAGGGACGTCATCCTCCCAAACCTCTGCTTCCTGCTGTCCAGCTGAACAGCAGCTCAGGAAGCTTCAGAGAGAAACAGTGTGTTGAACAGAGACTGAAGCTTCAGAGAAACGGTGTGTTCAACAGAGACTGAAGCTTCAGAGAAACAGTGTGTTTAACAGAGACTGAAGCTTCAGAGAGAAACAGTGTGTTTAACAGAGACTGAAGCTTCAGAGAGAAACAGTGTGTTCAACAGAGACTGAAGCTTCAGAGAGAAACAGTGTGTTCAACAGAGACTGAAGCTTCAGAGAGAAACAGTGTGTTGAACAGAGACTGAAGCTTCAGAGAGAAACGGTGTGTTCAACAGAGACTGAAGCTTCAGAGAGAAACAGTGTGTTCAACAGAGACTGAAGCTTCAGAGAAACAGTGTGTTGAACAGAGACTGAAGCTTCAGAGAGAAACAGTGTGTTTAACAGAGACTGAAGCTTCAGAGAAACAGTGTGTTCAACAGAGACTGAAGCTTCAGAGAGAAACAGTGTGTTCAACAGAGACTGATGCTTCAGAGAGAAACAGTGTGTTTAACAGAGACTGAAGCTTCAGAGAGAAACAGTGTGTTCAACAGAGACTGAAGCTTCAGAGAGAAACAGTGTGTTTAGCAGAGACTGAAGCTTCAGAGAAACAGTGTGTTCAACAGAGACTGAAGCTTCAGAGAGAAACAGTGTGTTCAACAGAGACTGAAGCTTCAGAGAAACAGTGTGTTTAACAGAGACTGAAGCTTCAGAGAGAAACAGTGTGTTTAACAGAGACTGAAGCTTCAGAGAGAAACAGTGTGTTTAACAGAGACTGAAGCTTCAGAGAGAAACAGTGTGTTTAGCAGAGACTGAAGCTTCAGAGAGAAACAGTGTGTTTAACAGAGACTGAAGCTTCAGAGAGAAACAGTGTGTTCAACAGAGACTGAAGCTTCAGAGAAACAGTGTGTTTAACAGAGACTGAAGCTTCAGAGAGAAACAGTGTGTTTAACAGAGACTGAAGCTTCAGAGAGAAACAGTGTGTTTAGCAGAGACTGAAGCTTCAGAGAGAAACAGTGTGTTTAACAGAGACTGAAGCTTCACAGAGAAACAGTGTGTTCAACAGAGACTGAAGCTTCAGAGAGAAACACTGTGTTGAACAGGAAGTGGTGATTTAGTAAACATGAGTGTTGTGCTGCTCTCGTTGGTGAAGCAGCGACTCACTGCGGCTGCTGAAGACATCTTTGTCCTGTTTGAAAGAACGATAGCAGAGTACGAGGAGGAACTGTCTCGTTCAAAACAGGAGAACGAGAGACACCGGAAACTACTGGACGCTGTTGTACAGCCTCAGCTTCAGATCCACAGAGCAGGTCTGTTCCCTCTTTACTAACTCTCTTTTTATTCACTCTCTCCAACTCTTTAGACTCTTTATTGCTGTCTCTGCCATCTGACACTCTATTTGACACCATTTTCATATTTCTGGAGTAATTATACAGTTTTTGATTAGAAGGGGTTGGACCCCCTTTTTGCCTTCAGAACTGCCTTAATTCTTTGTGGCATAGATTCAACAAGATGCTGGAAACTTCCCTCAGAGATTTTGCCAGGTCTGTCGGCTGATTCCAATCACCCTTTCCACCACATCCCAAATGGGCTCTATAGGATTTAGATCAGGTCACTGTGGCCATTGGAGAACAGTGAACTCATTGCCATGTTCAAGAAACCGGTTGGAGATTATTAGAGCTTTGTGACATGGGGCGTTATCCTGCTGGAAGTAGCATCAGAAGATGGGTACACTGTGGTCATAAAGGGATGGACATGGTCAGGAACAATATTCAGGTAAGCTGTGGCGTTTAGACGATGATCAATTGGTGGTAAGCGGCCCAAAGTATGCCAAGAAAATATCCCCCCCAACATTACAACACCACCTCCAGCCTGAACCGTTGATACAAGGCAGGATGGATCCATGCTCTCATGTTGACCCTACCGCCTGAATGTCGTAGCAGAAATGGTCTTGTGCATACCTTGGTTGCAAGAAGTGGTTGTCTGAAAAATTCAGCATTTTAGAAAAAAAGACAGGATTTGGAAAATTAAGTTATTATGGGATTTGCGGAAAATGTCTAGTTCAGAATTGTGTGTTTTAAAAAATAAGTCAAAATTCTGAGGTCAGAATTTTGAGATTTTCTGAAAAATTCAGCATTTTGGAAAATCAGACTTTGGAGAAAAAAGTAATTATTCTGAGTTTTCCAGAACAGCATTTTAGAAAAAGTCAAAATGTTGGGAAAAAGTCAGACTTTGGAGAATTATTATTGTAGAGATTCTATGTATTGTCGAGAGGAAGATGAGGCACACGAGACCCAACGATGCAGACGAGCTGAAGGCCGCTAGTAAAGCAACCTGGGCTTCCATCACACCTCAGCAGTGCCACAGACTGATAGTCTCCATGCCACATTGATGCCGTTATTCATGCTAAAGGAGGTCCAACCACGTAGCAGGAACATTAACATACTTTTCAGAAGGCCAGCATTTCTATATTATTAAAAAATCAGTTTTTGTATTGGTCTTATGTTATATTCACATTTTCTGAGATGCTGAATTTTGGCTTTCATAAGCTGTAACCGCAATCATCAAGATTAAAACGCTGGAAATAATCCCTTTGTATCTGATGAATCTATGTGATGTATGAGTTTAAACTTTATAAATTGAATTACTGATATAAACTCACTTTTCCATGATATTCAATTTATTGAGATGCACCTCCAACACCAGTTCTCAGCTAACGACTCTGCAGACAGGTCACAAACTATAAGGCTAAGGCCTCGCACTCCGTGAACGGCCGATGCCTTGCTAAGCGGCAGTGAAACTACGTTTTAGATCGGCTAGAGTACTAACTCACCTGTTGTCCTGAAACTCTCCAGGGCATCTGGAAAAGCATTTAAAATGAGGAATGGATAAGGGCTTCAAAGTTAAAGAAGTGTTAATCATGGTAAGATTTTAAACCCTAATACTCTACAGTTTCTCTAAATATGTGTTTCCTGTTTCCTGCAGACGTCCAGCAGCTGGTGGTGGTTAAAGAAGAGGTTCCCCCTGAGCAGCAGGAGTGCAGCTCCAGTCTGGACCAGGAGGACCCAGAGCCCCCCCCACACATTAAAGAGGAACAGGGGGAACTCTGGATCAGTCAGGAGGGAGAGCAGCTTCAAGGGCTGGAGGAGGCTGATCTCATCAAGTTCACATTCACTCCTGTCCCTGTGAAGAGTGAAGATGATGAAGAGAAACATCAGTCCTCTCAGCTTCATCAAAGACAAACTGAACACCTGGAAACAGAAGCTGATGGAGAGGACTGTGGAGGACCAGAACCAGCCAGGAACTCAGATCCAGAGAGACATTTACAACCAGAGACTGAGGACAACCCTGGAGACTCTTCTGAACCTGACACTGAAGACAGTGGAGATTGGAAGAAGACGAGAGAACCAGGTTCAAACTCTCAGAAAAATAAACAAGACGCTGTCTGTGATTCAAGACGTAGTGCAGGAGAGAAATCATTCAGCTGCTCAGTCTGTGAGAGAACTTTTGCACGGACAGGAGATTTAAAGAAACACATGAGAATCCACACAGGAGAGAAACCATTCAGCTGCTCAATTTGTAAGAAACATTTTGCACAGAAAGGAAATTTAAAGAAACACATGAGAGTCCACACAGGAGAGAAACCATTCAGCTGCTCAATTTGTAAGAAATCTTGTGGACAGAAAGGAGATTTAAAGAACCACATGAGAATCCACACAGGAGAGAAACCATTCAGCTGCTCAATTTGTAAGAAATCTTGTGGACAGAAAGGAGATTTAAAGAAACACATGAGTCCACACAGGAGAGAAACCATTCAGCTGCTCAATTTGTAAGAAATCTTTTGGACATAAAGGAAATTTAAAGTACCACATGAGAATCCACACAGGAGAGGAACCATTCAGCTGCTCAATTTGTAAGAAATCTTTTGGACAGAAAGGAGATTTAAAGAACCACATGAGAGTCCACACAGGAGAGAAACCATTCAGCTGCAGTGTTTGTGACAAACGATTCACCCGGAGATATCGAGTCAAAATCCATAAGTGTGTTGGTCGTCAGTCCTCACAGCTTCATCAAACTCAAACTTAGGAGATCAGAGAGGCAGAGCCTCCAGCCAGCAGCTCAGCTAAACACATGGAAACAGAAGCTGATGGAGAGGACTGTGGAGGACCAGAACCAGCCAGGAACTCAGATCCAGAGAGACATTTACAACCAGAGACTGAGGACAACCCTGGAGACTCTTCAGAACCTGACCCTGAAGACAGTGATTATTGTTAGGTTCAAACTCTTTGAGTTAGTCCCAGTAAATGTGTATAATGCGATACCTGCTCGAAATGTGATAAAACATCATTGCTCTAAGTCGAGTCTGAATGTGCATTAAAACAAATATTAAGCACAGAAACAAGTCCATTGTGCTCTAATGACACAAAAGTAACCAACACTTATGGCGACACTGACAGAGAACCAGAGCCAGCCAAGAACATGACTTTAGCTTCTCCTGATCCTGAAATCAGTGTTGATTGGAAAGATCTGTTATTCCGGTTAAACACTCTAAACCAGTGATTCTCAACTGGTCAGGCCTCGGGACGCACTTTTTTCCTTTGTCAATAAATCGCCCCCTGGCATTTGCTTATTTGCTTTTCAGCAGACAAAATCAATACAATAATAAATAAATCTATTAGGCTACTAGCCGACATATTAATAATATTTGATGCCATTGTTTGTGTTTCACTTTGTTCTGAAGCTGAACTTGCTGCTCCTCACAGAGAGAAGAGCAAAGAGGAGAGAGTCTTTGTGAATTACTTAAAATTGTGGGTAAGGGTAGATAGCCCCCATTGTACTGTGACCTGTCAATCATCAAACCGGGGGTCATATTTCATTATGTGTTCATTTGTATCTGAAGTTGTACCCATGGGTGTATCTGAGTGTGGGAAAATATTACGCCTGAAAGACAGTCTGAAGAGACGTGAGAATTCACATGGGAGAAGCCATTTGATTGCTCAGTTTGTGACCAAAAACATAGACATAAAAACCAAATCTCCCTTTGAACAAGAAAAAGCAACGGCTGATCTCTTATCGTTCAGTTGATATCACTAGCTAATGTGAGCAGTGGCGGCTGGTGTAAAATATTTTTGGTGGGGCTGTTGATATAGTGAGTAAAACATTTTTTTTTGGGAGAAATGACCCCTAGGACTTCTGGTGATGTAATGGCGCGTTTCCAGTGCAGCGCGGAGCTCGCTTTAATGCTGCGTTCAGACCGGACGCGATGCGAATATTCGCTTCGCTCTAAACGCTCGAGTTTCACCGCGGCTGCCAGCTGTGTTTACTCGCATCATTCAAACAAGACGCGCTCGGGGGCTACAACTACAACAAAATGAACATATATTTTACCGTGATTAAATTGTAATACACGTTTCTAAATTATGCCGATGTAACAACATACTGATACCGGTTAGTATTTGAGCACCTGTGAAAGCACTAACAAATTAAATCTATTATTATTATTATTATTATTATTATGTCATAGCCGAGAATAATATTTTGCAAGCCCTGCAGAGTAGGGGTCATGTCCTTTTTACACAAACATGGGAAGGTGTGTCTTATGCCATAGCCATAGAAAATGTCTGGTCATGTCCAGTCCTGTACGTCAGAGGCCATGCCCAGTTTCCACAAATATGGGTATGGAGGAGGTGTCTTTAGGTTTTTATATCCTGTTTTTGAACATAAAGACACTGGCGGAGAGGGAGCAAACCGGAGAGAGAGGGGGGGGGGTTCCCCCGGTATACTCTCTCCCGGTAAGCTCTGGCCCTCAGAGCTGGGTTTTTGCTCTCGGTAAGGTTCTCTCTAACTTGGTAACTATAGCCTAAATCTCTGTGTATTGAATGTTGAGGGAATGGTGGATTTAGGAACTCCCCCTCGATTCTATTGGCTCTAACGGTTCAAAAGAGGTGTCAATCGCCAAAATCGACCACTGGGTTCCAGAGATATGGCAAATGCACCCAAATGACCCCAGAAGTGTTTTTTTTGTTGCTCTCTCTAAAAAGGTCAAACGTCACTTGTTTTGCATCAATCTTGAAACAGGGAACTTATTATATGTTATAGTTTGGATTCCTAAAGCTTTTAGTCTCCCATCCCATCATTCAAGGGTGGTTTTCACTATAAGCAATGTTTTTTTGTTCAATCTGAATTTAAAATAAAAACATCTATATTGATTCTCACTTTTCTATATTCAACTCACAGGTTTATCATTGCTTTGAGAAGAAAAGATTATTAATTTACCTTTTTCGAAGTGAAGATATAGTAATTTGTTCTGGGCATGTCATTTTCGAGCCTGAGACCTGAAAAACAGGCTCGGGGCTTAACAAGTTAAACACTCTAAACAGAACAACGTTTGTATGAGTGAAAGATGCTATATAATACTAGCAAGCTACCAGTTCAGTGATCTGAGTGTGGGATAATATTCAGCATAGAAAGAAAAGGGTAACAGACCATGTGTCAGTATACACCACAGAGTTGTTGGCATTGGTACTGTCATTGAAATGGATAGAGGAGAAAGAAATACATAACAGTGTAATTGCATCTGACAGCTGTTCAGCATTATCGAGTATACGATCAGGCAGATCTTCATCTAGAATGGACATAATAAATGAAGTATTTCTAATTTTATATCAAATGCAAATCAAAGGCATAGCAACTCGTTTCATCTGGGTTCCTGCTCATGTTGGCGTGGAGGGAAATGAACAGGTGGATATTCAAACACTCAGAAGTATGAACATAGACATAGAAGTTCCACTCAGCAAAGCGGAGGTTCAAACATTCATTCAGAAATATGCACAAACAACATGGCAAGATCACTGGGACCTTAGTGATACAGGAAGACATCTTTATCAAATGCAAAGGTATGTGGGGGATGGAAGGAAGGTGGGGTTTGAAAGAAGGGAGGAACATGTCATTTCTGGGATGAGAATAGGTCCTACAGGTCTCAATCATACTTTAAGTATAATAGGAAAGCATCCAACCGGAAAGTGTATACACTGCAGCCAGCCAGAAACTGTTGAGCAGGTTTTACTGCTTTGCAGGAAATATAGTACTCAGAGAAATGTGCTTTCCAGACACTGAAGAAAGCAACATGCCATGACTTGTCGCTATCATGGCTGTTAGGGAAAACATCAGGCCATATATATTGTGAGATTATTACGTTTCTAAGATAAATTGATAAATGTAAAATAATCTAGAGTTTTGGTTCTTTGTTTTGTTTATTGTTTTCTGCATAGTCTCGTGTCCACACTCCAGTCCAGTTGGTGGCGGTAATGCACCTACTAGTTGGTTTGCCAGCCGCCAATAAACACTGAAGAAGAAGAAGAAGAAGTGATGCACCGGAAGTGATGGTCCCGCTCTTTCTAACGAAACCAGATCGCGTCTCGTGGGTTCTCTCTGTGTTCCTGAGGAAGTGTGTGTAAACAGCTGATCCATCCATCGTCTGTGTGTCTGGATGAACCTCTGACGTTGTGCTCTTTCTTCTGAAGCCTCTAGCTCGGACTCTAGAAGCGAGCTTATCATGCTAGCTTAGCATGCTAGCTGGTAACACGCTAGCAACACAGAGTGAGAGAAACGGGAAGTGGTGATTTAGTAAACATGAGTGTTGTGCTGCTCTCGTTGGTGAAGCAGCGACTCACTGCGGCTGCTGAAGACATCTTTGTTCTGTTTGAAAGAACGATAGCAGAGTACGAGGAGGAACTGTCTCGTTCAAAACAGGAGAACGAGAGATTTTACAGCGCTGTTTTACAGCCTCAGCTTCAGATCCACAGAGCAGGTCTGTTCCCTCTTTATTCACTCTCTCTAACTCTTTAGACTCTGTATTAACTCCTTAGACTCTTAATAGCTGTCTCTGCCGTCTGACGCTCTATTTGACACCATGTTCATATTTCTGGAGTAATTATACCGTTTCTTGATGAACATAAATATTGTTTTTCTGGCATGACTTTAAAATGTTATGAGAGAAATCTGCACTTTGGTAAGAGGGTGCACGCTGAGAGTAAGAGGGTGCACGCTGAGAGTAAGAGGGTGCAGCGCCCCTGTTACCCAGTTTAGAGAAATTCTGAAGCAATTGGAGTCAGGACTCAGAGAGACACGGGGAGAGCAGGAGCTTTGATGGCAAACACTGACGGTTTATTTGGAGTTTCGGCTGGAGAATTCACAAGACATGTCACGAGCCATGAGTTGACACAACGGATTCCAAGTGAGCTGTCAACGTGGGGAAACGGTGGACCTCTGTCAACTTCAATGATGCCGTTTAAAAACGTAAAACATTAAGGGAGGTGCTGGCCCTTGACGACCGGCCGTTCTGTGATTCTCCAGATTCTACAGATGGCCAGTCCGCCCAACACACCTCCACACACACACACACCTCTACACACATCGAACTGCCCGATTACTCCCCCTTTTATTAGTTTTATGAAGGACATGTCCGGTCACCAGGGTGCATGATGTGAGTCTGTTTGTACTCTGCTCAGCTCTGTGTGTGTTCTGAGTGTTTGTTTCCCTTTAAACCAGCTGCGGGCAGCACTCTGAGAGTCACGGACATTAAGTCATAGATCAAAGCAGACTGGTTTACAGATTCTCCTGTTTTGCCAATCCGGTGCTTAAACAAATAGCTCTACACCCCTGGCCGACGTGTCCATACAATTAAGTCCGAGTTCGAAATATATCTCAAATAATGTATGCACTGTCAATTCCCCACGTAAACATAACAGTCTGCAATGAAATGGTTTTCTCCTGTGCGCTCCACTTCCTCCTTGAAAAAAGTCGGGATAACGGGTTAGTTTCTTATTTTATTTTTTTCATGTCCCTTTTAGGGCAGGGGTGTCAAACTCAAATACACAGTGGGCCAACATTTAAAAAATCGGTAGTAGTCAAGCGCCGGACTGATTCAATGTTTATTGCAGAACTTATTGAAATGAACTTATTGCACATATTAAACCTGGAGCTAACAAAGCTTAAATTATTGCTATAAAACAACACATAGCAACATAATCAGTTGCATTCATTTCTTATGGCTCTATCTGCAGCTTTTCCGGAGTAATTTCTTATGACTACATTTTTTCAAAAAGTGCAGAAGAAACATCCATTGAAACTCAGTGTGCTGCTCTGTGATGCTAGCTCAGATACTTGGCATCTCATCTTGGGTGCAAGTTCATCAATGTTTGGGGTCAGGCTCTGAGCTGAGGAGATCCTCAGGATCGAGTGAAGGTGTGTGTGCAATATACCGGCGGGCCAGATCTAATAGTAATTAGAAATGATCCTGCGGGCAGAAATTAAATCCACTAAGGGCATGATTTGGCCCCCGGGCCTTGGGTTTGACACATGTGCTTTAGGGGCTCTGTAGATCTGTACCAAATTAACTCAATGCATTCTTCTTATTAGCCATACTTTCCTGAACATCTACTTATGGTTCTTCTGTGTTTATCTAATGTTGAATATAGAATATCAATTTTTTTAAATAATACTTATCCAGTTAGAGGATCATATTTGCTATATCAGTTATATTCATTATTATACATATTTGTTTTGGGCCAAAACTGACATTTAATCCAGTCCTAAATAAGTCCATAAATGTAGGTCTGCCTGTGCATGGATAATGCACTGAAGAGTGGTGTTGTTAAGCCTGATCGCTGGACGATATTAACTGCTGGGAAAAGTGTGTGTGTGTGTCAGATTTCTCTCAGAGTGCAGATTGTTTTCCCCTGACCTGTCTCACGCTCTGACATCTGAAAATAATAATGGATTACATTTTTTTTTTTTTAATGGAAAAGTAGGTTTATTGCTTATGGATGATCAGAAATCATTTCAAAGTTACACAGACACATTGGAATAACCCAGTGGTTCTCAAAGTGGGGGGCGCAGAGGGATGACAGGGGGGGGGGGGGGGCGCGAGAGACCAGGAGGAAAAATGGTTATTAAAGAAAAAAAATCATCATTTGAAAGATTATTGATTCGAAAATAATATGATACAGTACTATCACGTCTGGGTCTCTGTTTCATTAAAGCTCGGTTCTGTGTGTGTGTGTGTGTGTGGAACGAGCCATTTTGTGTGCATGAGCGAGCGAGAGAGAGCGCACCGGTACCGGAGATCGTTGTTGTTAGCTTCTGGTGCTAGCGAGCTACGCTAACGGATATAAGGAGTTTTTTTCAACAACAAAGTGGAGGAGAGTCCTCTCCTGTCAGACTGAGAGACTCAGTGAGCTAAAGGACTCTCAGGGCCCTTCTCACTTCTCTTATTTTTAATTTCCACGCTCTTCGGTCTCACCGGAAGTTGATTTGTCTGCGTCATCTTCAGTGGCGGCGCCAGAGATTTTCTCTAGGGGGTGCTGTGGGGTAGCTTGACGTTTTATAGAGGGTGCTCAAACATTAAGGGTTTCCCATTAATGCACCAGCGCTACAGTTGAATTTTCTAATGCAACACTCCCCACACGCACACACAGTGTAGCCGCGACTGTTACAATGAAGGCTCGATAATCAGCTCACGGCATATAGGTGTAAGCAGGGGTAAAGTGCTATTTTTACAAATGGGGGGTGGAGCTCACCTCCTTTAGTGGGGTCCGGGGGCATGTTAACCCCCGGGAAGATCTTTTTAAATATTGAAGTTAAAAGCATCAATCTGGTGCACTTTGAGAGCAACATTAAGAAATCTATGGATACATCTCTCAACATCTATATGACACAGAACTGTAAACAGATTTTCTATTTCTTTATAGATATTTTACAAATCACTCCCCTTTTAAAACAAACCGTTTGAGACCCACTGAGATAACTAGACTAAAGTTAACTATCTAAACACTGAGAGCCCTTTACTTCACCTGAGCTGAGGTTATCTGTAACTCTCCGTCTGACAGGAGAGAGTTATCCCTCCACCTTGTTGTTTGAAAAGCTCCTTATATCCGTTAGCTTGGCTAGCTAGTAGGGCTGTCCCGAATACTATTTTTCGGGCTCCGGATATTCGGTAGTAATCAGCAGCGAATATTCGGTGCGGAGATATATATATATATATATATATATTTTTTTTTAATAACATTTTTTTTCATAACACGCTCCGAGACACCTGACAACACGCTGTTAAGCAGAAGCGCAGAAAGAGCATACTATTACGATTTATATTTATTTATTGTCTCAGTACTCGCATACATTAAAACTAAATGTGTCCTCTGCGTTTAACCCAGCCGCAGCGCCGGGGACCAAATATAGTAAACCGACACACTAAACAGTATTTAAATAAATGAAGAACGAATAATAAATGAACGAACTGTATGCCAATAATTGCCTTAGCCCCAGATGTTCCCACATCGCTCCTATTATTTTCACTATTCGGATAAAATTGAAAAACTAATATAAAAAAACAATTCGGTTGCTTGCTTGCAACTATTTGCAAAGCAAGAGCACGATTTTATCATGTGTAACGTTACTGTTTAAACGGCAACTGGCAACTTGACAACAGCTAAGCTAAGCTAGGCTAGTACTTACAGCATCCGGTGACTTTTCAGAGTTGTTGTGCAACCGTGGTAGACCAGTTTCTTGTCGCATATTTCGCACACTGCCTTCTTCTTACCGTCGTCCAATTTAAAATGGTCCCACACAGCTGAAGTCTTCGGCATTTTGTGTTCAGGTGTGTGAAGTGAGGTGAAGCGAGGAGAAGCGTGCCGTTTGCGTTCGTGACTGTGAGTGAACGCGATGTCAGGAGCCCAGGCTGAGATTGTATATATTTCCGCATTTTAACAGTGCAATTCAAAAGTATAAATATAGTATAAGAATATGGCAATTCGTCTTTATTGATAGCATACATTTAGGGGGAAAAAAAAAAAATTGGAAAAAAAACTAATATCCGAATAATGAAATTGAAACCCGAATAGTTGGCCAACGAACGAAAAGTCGAATATTCGGGTACAGCCCTACTTGCTAGCACCAAATGCTAACCACAACGATCTCCGGTAGATACCTACCAGTGCGCGAGGCGAGCTCTCTCTCGCACGCACGCACACAAAATGGCTTGTGCCACACACACACACACACAGAGCTTGAATGAAACACAGAGACCAGAGAAGCTATTTGTAGGCTACTCACGACGCTAGGCTATTATGTGCAGAATCCCTCTCGCTTTCAGGTGGTTTTGATTGAGTGTCCACACGTGGACGTTTAAGGACTAAAAAATGATCCATCTTTCACTTTGCTGTTAGCAAATAATTTGGTGCTCTAGCTAACAGGAAGTCACTCAAGTGTCAAAGTAATTTAGCCAATGGGTAGGTCAAAAATCGAATGGGTGCTGGCCATGGGCCTAATCATATCACCTGTGTTGGCTTTATGTTTTTGGTCAAAAATGTGTTTGTTTCACATTTGCATTGATGTAATCAATAATGTTTCTAATTTCATAAAAATAATTATAATTTTTGGAAAAAAAAACATATTTCTTGGGGGAGCTAGGGGGTGCTTTGGCAATCCTGGGGGGTACATCAGCACCCCCTAGCTCCCCCCTGGCCATCTGGATTAGCGTCCCAATGGCCTTATTTTTGCCGGAGGAGCGATAATGGAGTAGCTATAATCGAGGAATCACCATCATCCTTCGATGAAATCCTCAGACACTTGCCCCGCCCCCTTACTGTGTATCTCTCGCTGATTGGACGATGCAGTGCATGCACTGATCTGATGCTTCTTCCCAAGCAGTTAGAACGATAAAAACGCTGCTGAAGGTTAATCCAATGTCTCTGTGTCACTTTGAAATTATTACTGACAATCCATCATTCCATTTATGTCAAAAACGGAGAATTCATATTAGCTGCTATGATGGCAACCAGAGTGTATCACAGCTTCCGGTTCCGGGGCATTCTGGCTACGCATCACTCATTCACCAATGGGTAATGTTTAGATGGATTTTAGGAACTTCCCCTCAATTCTATTGGCTCTAACGGTTAAGAAGAGATCTCGATCATCAAAATCGAACGAGGGAGGCCAGAGATATGGAAAATGCACCCAAATGGCCCAGAAGTGTTTTTTTCTAAATCTCTCTAAAAAGGTCAAATTTCACTTGTTTTGCATCAATCTTGATACAGGGTACTTATTATATGTTATAGTTTGGATTCCTAAAGCTTTTAGTGTACTAACCCATCATTCAAGGGTGGTTTTTACTATAAGTAATAGTTTTTTTGGACGGACACTATAATTTACATTTTTTTTACTATGTTCAATCTGAATTTACTTTAAAATAAACAAAATCTATATTGATTATGACTTTTCTACATCCAACTCACAGGTTTATCATTGCTTTGAGAAAAAAGATTATTAATTTACCCCTTTTTAAAAGGGACGATATAGTCATTTGTTCTGGGAATGTCATTTTCGAGCCGGAGACCTGAAAAACAGGCTCAGGGTTAAAACAGGTTAATGCACAAAGGCAGCAGTTCATCGGCTTATCACGCTGAAATAGAGAGATGTGCCGCATTGATGCAGTTATTCACGCTAAAGGAGGTCCAACCAAGTACTGAATGCATACACATTAACATGATTTTCAGAAGGACAGCATTTCTATAAAATCAGTTTTTGTATTGGTCTTGTGTGTTATTAAAATGTTCTGAGATGCTGGATTTTGGCTTTCATTTAATCATCAAGATTAAAACAAATAATCGCTTGAAAATAATTCACTTTGTGTGTCATGAATCTATGTGATGTATACATTTAAACTTTATAAATTGAATTACTGATATAAACTCACTTTTCCATGTTATTTAATTTATTGAGATGCACCTGTATGAGTCCAAGTACAGGTTTAGCGAGGCGGTGAGAGATGCTAAACGACTACTCTGAGAAACTCCAACACCAGTTCTCAGCTATCGACTCTGGAGACAGGTCACAAACTATAAGGCTACGGCCTCACACTCCGTGAACGGCCGGCCGATCTGGCAAAGCATTTAAAATAAGGAATGGATAAGGGCTGTAAAGTTAAAGAAGTGTTAATCGTGGTTAGAATTTAAATTCTAATACTCTACAGTTTTCTCTGAATATGTGTTTCCTGTTTCCTGCAGACGTCCAGCAGCTGGTGGTGGTTAAAGAAGAGGTTCCCCCTGAGCAGCAGGAGTGGAGCTCCAGTCTGGACCAGGAGGACCCAAAGCCCCCCCCACACATTAAAGAGGAACTCTGGAGCAGTCAGGAGGGAGAGCAGCTTCAAGTGCTGGAGGAGGCTGATATCACCAAGTCCACATTCACTCCTGTCCCTGTGAAGAGTGAAGATGATGAAGAGAAACCTCAGTCCTCTCAGCTTCATCAAAGACAAACTGAACACCTGGAAACAGAAGCTGATGGAGATGACTGTGTAGGACCAGCCAGGAACTCGGATCCAGAGAGACATTTACAACCAGAGACTGAGGACAACCCTGGAGACTCTTCTGAACCTGACACTGAAGACAGTGCTGATTTGAAGGAGACCAGAGAACCAGGTTCAAACCCTCAGAAAAATAAACAAAACCCTGTCAGTGATTCAAGACGTAGTGCAGGAAAGAATACATTTGGCTGCTCTTTGTGTGAGAAAACGTTTACACAGAGAGGAAATTTAAATCGGCACATGACAATCCACTCAGGAGAGAAAACATTTGGCTGCTCAGTATGTAAGAAATATTTTGCACAGAGAGGAGATTTAAAGAAACACATGAGAATCCACACAGGAGAGAAACCATTCAGCTGCTCAATTTGTAAGAAATATTTTGCACGGAGAGGAGATTTAAAGAAACACATGAGAATCCACACAGGAGAGAAACCATTCAGCTGCTCAATTTGTAAGAAATATTTTGCACAGAGAGGAGATTTAAAGAAACACATGAGCGTCCACACAGGAGAGAAACCATTCAGCTGCTCAATTTGTAAGAACTATTTTGCACGGAGAGGAGATTTAAAGAAACACATGAGAATCCACACAGGAGAGAAACCATTCAGCTGCAGAGTTTGTGACAAAAGATTCACCCGGAGATATCGGGTCAAAATCCATAAGTGTGTTGGTCGTCAGTCCTCACAGCTTCATCAAACTCAAAGTGTGGACAACGGAGAGGCAGAGCCTCCAGCCAGCAGCTCAGCTGAACACATGGAAACAGAAGCTGATGGAGAGGACTGTGGAGGACCAGAACCAGCCAGGAACTCAAATCCAGAGAGACATTTTCAACCAGAGACTGAGGACAACCCTGGAGACTCTTCTGAACCTGACACTGAAGACATGGCTGATTGGATGGAGAACAGAGAACCAGGTTCAAACTCTCAGACAAATAAACAAGACCCTGTTAGTGATTCAAGATGTCGTGCAGGAGAGAAACCATTCAGCTGCTCTTTGTGAGAAAACATTTACACAGAGGACATTTAAATCGGCACATGAGAATCCACACAGGAGAAAAAACATTTGGTTGCTCAGTCTGTAATAAATATTTTACACAGAGGCAGAGCCTCCAGCCTGCAGCTCAGCTGAACACATGGAAACAGAAGCTGATGGAGAGGACTGTGGAGGACCAAAACCAGCTAGGAACTCAGATCCAGAGAGACATTTTCAACCAGAGACTGAGGACAACCCTGGAGACTCTTCTGAACCTGACTCTGAAGACAGTGATTATTGTTAGGTTTTAAACTCTTTGAGTTAGTCCCAGTAAATGTGTATAACGCGATACCTGCTCGGAGTGTGATAAAATATCATTGCTCTAAGTCAAGTCTGAATGTGCATTAAAACAAATATTAAGCACAGAAACAAGTCCATTGTGCTCTAATGACACAAAAGTAACCAACACTTATGGCGACACTGACAGAGAACCAGAGCCAGCCAAGAACATGACTTTAGCTTCTCCTGACCCTGAAATCAGTGGTGATCTGTTATTCCGGTTAAACACTCTAAACCAGTGGTTCTCAACTGGTCAGGCCTCGGGACGCACTTTTTTCCTTTGTCAATGGAAACATTTGCTTATTTGCTTTTCAGCAGACAAAATCAATTAAAGTGAAGTACAGTGCATATATCCCTGATATCCCTTCACAGAACTAAAGTATGCTTTTAAAAAAGTTTAATGAGATGATGGAATCAAAGCTGAACTGTATAACATAAAAAGGCACACATTTGTAGCCCCACGCAAAGTCCTCATATGATGAGGCCCTCCGTGTCGCAGCGGCAAAACTGTGCCGCGCTTACACTAATTGCGCCGCATAACGGTGCCCTCCGCAAGATGAGGCCCCCTCCACAAGATATGACCCCCTCCGCAAGATGAGGCCCCCTCAGCGAGGTGAGGCCCCACGCAGTCTGCGTGATCTGCATGTAGGAAGGGACGGCCCTGCATTCTGGTACACTCTGAGATTAGGCTACTACCCGACATATTAATATTTGATGCCATTGTTTGTGCTTCACTTTGTTCTGAAGCTGAACTTGCTGCTCCTCACAGAGAGAAGAGTAAAGAGGAGATGGTCTGTGTGAATTACTTTAAATTGTGGGTAAGGGTAGAGAGTACATTGTACTGTGACCTGTCAATCATCAAACCGGGGGTCATATTTCATTATGTGTTCATTTGTATCTGAAGTTGTACCCATGGGTGTATCTGAGTGTGGGAAAATATTACGCCTGAAAGACAGTCTGAAGAGACGTGAGAATTCACATGGGAGAAGCCATTTGGTTCAGGCAGTGAGGGGAATTATAAAACACCGACACTGTCTGACATTGCTGTTGGCGGCCCGCACTGTAGCTCCTGGTGCACCACCACTTATTGCTGTTTAGCTAATAAACGTTAGCTATTGTTTAACCCCCTGTGGTCAGACAGTGCAGACCTGTGTCTAAGTTCAGGCAGTGAGGGGAATTATAAAAAGGTTGTTGTGTTTTTTTAAGCAGACCCGGCAGCAGCTCCAAACAACTGACAGCTTAACAACTCTTTATTTTGTCAGTAAGGTTTGATTAAGCTGGCGAGGCTATGCAAAGTAATAGCAATTACATTTAAACAGGAAGTACCAAGACATGTGGAAGTCTGCTTGATATGATTTATTTAATTACCTATTTTTGTCATTGATTTCCATCCAGTGCTTATGTATAATTATCAATGTATTTAATATCAGTTATTATATGCCAAATAAACACATTGTATAACAACATAAAGGATCACCCTTCCTCCTCAGTCCACTGGAAGTATTTATTTGTATTTATTTAAACATGTTTGCTCTTTGTTCTTATGAATAATTATGAGTTACATTTTCTAAATATGCCAAAATAAAGGTAGTACCAACCCATTTCACACATCTATATTCTGTGTTAGGATTGTATGTTAATCTGTCAGTGAATCATTATTTAAATTAGTAGATGCTACATCAGATACCCCTCTCTGCAGCTGGAGGTGTGTTTGTTTCTGTCCCTGTGCGTCCCTGTGCTGTCAGAAGGTTCCTCTCTGCAGCTGGAGGTGTGTTTGTTTCTGTTTGAAAGAACGATAGCAGAGTACGAGGAGGAACTGTCTCGTTCAAAACAGGAGAACGAGAGACACCGGAAACTACTGGACGCTGTTTTACAGCCTCAGCTTCAGATCCACAGAGCAGGTCTGTTCCCTCTTTATTCACTCTCTCTAACTCTTTAGACTCTGTATTAACTCCTTAGACTCTTAATAGCTGTCTCTGCCGTCTGACGCTCTATTTGACACCATGTTCATATTTCTGGAGTAATTATACCGTTTCTTGATGAACATAAATATTATTTTTCTGGTATCACTTTAAAATGTTATGGGGAAAATCTACATTTTGGTATGAGGGTGCACGCTGAGAGTAAGAGGGTGCACGCTGAGAGTAAGAGGGTGCACGCTGAGAGTATGAGGGGGCACGCTGAGAGTAAGAGGGTGCACGCTGAGAGTAAGAGGGTGCACGCTGAGAGTAAGAGGGTGCACGCTGAGAGTAAGAGGGTGCACGCTGAGAGTAAGAGGGTGCACGCTGAGAGTAAGAGGGTGCAGCGCCCCTGTTACCCAGTTTAGAGAAAACCCTGTGTGATCTTCCAATGCTTCAGCCCATTCACTTTGAATGGGGTGACGTCACTTTGCCTCACTTTTCGCCGAACTGCATTGTGGGAAGCAAAGCGGAGATTTCCAGGCATCTCAGGCTTCAAACGTTGAGCAATGTTCAACTTTTGAAGCTGAGGTGGAAGCGTCAGCCAATCAAATCCCGTTTATGCAAATCTGACAGTACAAGCACTAGCCAATCAATCAGAGGTTAAAGGTGCTGGGCCGGATGGCATACCCCCGGAGGTCTTAAAGTACTGTGATCTCGATGACCTCATCCTAGACTTTTGCAACCTCGCTCTACTGCACAACATGCAGCCTGATATATGGTCTCTCTCCAACATCATCCTGGTTCCTAAAGCTGGAGACCTCTCAAAGCCAGACAACTACCGAGGCATCAGCCTGACATGTATCACCGCAAAGGTTTACAACCGGATGATACTGAACAGGATACGGCACGCCATCGACCCTCACCTGAGGCAGAACCAGAATGGCTTTCGAGAGGGGAGAACCACCGCAGCCCAGATCTTGGCACTAATGAGAATGATCGAGGAGGTGAAAAAGGATAACCTGACTGCTGTACTGTGCTTTATCGACTTCAAAAAGGCATTTGACTCGATCCACAGAAGCACAATGGTGAAGATCCTTGAGGCCTACGGTGTCCCTCCCAACCTACTCCGGGCAATAGAGACCATGTACGCAGGAACAAGGGCCAGGGTGGTGACCCCAGATGGTAACAGCGAGGAGTTTGACATCCTGGCTGGGGTAATGCAAGGGGACACCCTGGCCCCCTTCCTCTTCATCATGGTCTTGGATTATGCGCTCAGGAAGGCCATCAGTGGACAAGAGCAGGATCTTGGCTTCACTCTAACACCAAGGAGGTCGAGACGACACCCCACAGTAGTCCTGACAGACCTGGACTATGCGGACGACATCAGCCTGCTCTCCGACAGCGTGGAGCAAGCACAGGAACTCCTGAACAGAGTGGAGTCAGAGTGTGCCAAGGTTGGCCTTAGGCTAAACGCCAAGAAAACTGAGGTTATCACCTATAACATCTTACCGGAACATCCACCTCTGACAACAACAGAAGGCACTGTGCTTAAAGAAGTCAAGGACTTCAAGTACTTGGGCTCATGGGTCAACTCAACCGAGCAAGATCTTAAGGTGAGGAAGGCACTTGCATGGAGGCCCCTGAACGGCATGACCAGTGTATGGAAATCCAACCTCCCCCGTCAAATCAAACTCAGCTTCTTCTATGCAACGGTAGAGTCTGTTCTCCTCTATGGCAGTGAATGCTGGACCCTGAAGCCAACCCTGCAAAAGTCTCTTGACGGATGATACACCAGAATGTTGCGAGCAGTACTTAAAATCAGCAAGAGTGTACATGTAACCAACAAGATCCTGTACGAGGGAATACCAAGGGTGAGCGAGAACATTTCAGCCAGACTAGCAGGACATTGCCAAAGGCATCAAGAGCTGCCAGCCGGCAAATTGGTGTTGTGGGAACCAACACACGGGCATCGGTCACGAGGACGTAGGAGCACAAAGTACCAATGAACTGGCCAGATGTATGGAGAACCGGGATGACTGGAAGCAATGATGGAGGGCTCGTCTGAGGACGACCTAGAGAGAGAGAAAAATTAAAACACATACCTATAATTCAGGATGTCTCCTATCAATGGCAATGATAATAATTAATATTTGATCAAGGGCAGTGAAAATATTACTTCTTAAAAAAAAGAAGTCTTGTTGCTCAACTTGCCCCAGTGTAGGGGTAAGTTGATCCAGGTCAGGGGGTACATTTAACCACTGTTCAAACCTGGGCATACCTACAACAAATCTTAAAGGTAACTGTATAAAACTCCCCCATTCATTTCATTTCAACCCTTTAGTTAGACAGATAAATCCCATTGAGATCATTGATCTCATTTTCAAGGGAGACCTGCTCAAGTAGTTCCACATGAAACATAAAAACATAAATAGAACAACAAAAGGACATCATACAGCATCATTTACATAATTATCCACATAAACAGATACCAATAGCTTCCGATTGAGTAGCATCCAACCGAGCTTTAAAAACATTTAGTGGCACCAGATTGTTCAGTTTCCATTTAATTTGCAGACTATTCCAAGACAGAGGAGCTGCGCAGCACTTGGACTATTCCTTGCACCCCCTAGCATAAGCCCGAATGGTTTCAACCACATTGCAGCATTAACGTGCACTTGTTGTCGTAACAAGATCGCAAAGACACTAGTAGCGGACAAATGAGTGTTGTTCATTTTGTGTGTTGTGGACATGCGTGTGCGTGCATGAAAATGTAAGTGCATATATTCTTGCCTAGTTTGGATATTGGTGGGTTGATATTCATAATACAGAGCTTACTCTGAAATAGAAGGCAGTTAGCAATAGCCGCTAACTTTGCCATGCTGACTATGGGACAGCACGAGGTGCGGCCGCACGAGGCACGCTCCCTCACATTGCATAATGAACAATATAACGCCAAGTTGATGCAGGGGCCAAAAGTATGCAGTGTTCTTTATATTGTAGTCATTATAGAGACTTCATTGTGTGCATTCCTGTATGTTGTTCATGCGTGATTGTTTATAATAGTTAATTACTTTATGTAATAACGTGTAATTTCAATCGCCATTCTGTTGCGGCCTTTGGCCACTAGAGGGCAGCATAGGCCGGCTAATTGTGCCATTTCTTTGTCTGCCTGGTTTGCTGTGTAACGGTGTCACTGGTCATTGTCCCTCTGTAGTACATGTCTGTTCATACCTGTTTATCTTTATGTTACAGATACCACACCCATTCACACACCCATCCAATTACCATTCACTACCCTGGAAATCAATAAAGCAGTTAAATTGGAACAGCCTATGGAAAGCCGTTCTTCCTTGCACGTCCGTCGCCGACACCTTCTGAGAGAGGACAGGAAAATCAAGCTGCAGCACGACCCGTATACTTTTGCACGCCGTGTTCCCAACAGTAACTATAAACAATAAATAACAAACCAAATACAAGCTTAGTTTTTTAAATATTTTTAATATAAATTTCGATTGAATCGAGTGATTTTTTTTTAAACATGTTAAAAGGAAAAGTAATCATACAAATTGTGATACAATTACATACATCTTACCAATCAAACACAAGGTAAATTCAAATTAAATGTAGCCGACAATGAGCTCTTATTATCAACTTGGCCTACTTTCATTCATTTCTCCATTGAAAAACTGTCTCAACTTACCCCAAGGTTCACTTCACCCCATTTTTTAGAAAAAATAGCCTAGCATTAAAATTCAGATTAATCTTTAGCTTAATGATTCACATGGTTTAATACGCTGTCAACACATCAACATATACAATATATGTGTTTAAACCAAGCGGCAAACTCTGGGGAAGAGCCGGGATGCCAATACGGAAGTGCCACACACTGCAGTTCATCTAGTGGCCAGTAGGAGCAGGCTGCAGATGGGAGCAATTTCCATAGACCCCCATGTTAAAATGCCCAACTTTACAGCAGAAATAAACATGTTTACATCGTGGTTCAAAAAACCATATTCTCTGTATAGTTAGATTCCCCCTTCATGACTACTGTGTGGGGGGTGCATTGTTTCTCAACTCATCTGTTTAATTAATATTAAGCCTTAAAGCTTTTGCATAAATTAGGGCGTGGTCACTTTGATGGACAGGTACATGCCTCACTGTCAGCTAACAGCAACTTGTCCACTCTGCTAGGCTACAACCATAGAGGCTACAACGTTAGTTAGTCATAGTACTGTACTTGACCCTTTAGCTGTAGCCGTGTTCGTGGTGATCGTGCCTTTTTAGGGAATATTGTTACAAATACCAGACAATTAAAATGTCGTGCTGTGCGCTTGAATGTACTAACAGAACTTCCAAGAAGTCTAAAATGATAATATTATACATGTTAACCCCGTTCGCAGGTGTTTGTGTGCTTGGTAGCTTAGCTTGCTACTTATTAGCCAGCTAAGGACGTAACCCTTTATACATACATATACATTTTAGTTTATGATTCAGCCTTGGGTAAGACTTTTATAGTCTATGGCTACGACGCTCATCATGCTAAACGGGAGCAAATGTTAATAGGGGACCCAATTATCCCAGTGGTGGCCGCCGGAGCTAACGGAGCCGCAGGGGGCTAGCTCCAGCCGGCGTCCCGGAGCTAGCCCACTGCGGCTCCGTTAGGTCCGGGCGGTGGAGTCCCGTCTTTTCTCAACGTGTGAATGGCAAGCATTAAGAACAACAAAGTATAGCTAATTCTCTTGCAGATTGTCTCTTTGATTATGTAACGTTTATATAAGGGAACTACACTGTTAGCAGTAACTTGGTATGTATTTCATGTTAGCTTAGCTTCTTAGCCTGAGCTAGCTCTGTTTACTTCCAGTTCAGGTCCCGCCTCGGCTCCGCCTCTTTGCCCTTATTTGGAGCAGGCGGGATTAGACTCTGACGTCACAGTCGAGCCGTTAGTGGCCGACTCCGCCCACTAAGGGCTTCTCGGCAACTCTGCAGAATCCTATGGGTGACGTCACGGACACTACGTCCATTTATATATACAGTCTATGGTTTAAACCTGGATACTTTTTTTTTTTACATGACAGCCGATATAGCTGACATCTAGAAAATGTACTTTGACAAGCAAAAAACGTGGTTCAACTTACCCCCTATCTATCTATCTATCTATCTACCTAACTTATAACAGCAGGGTGATGCAGAGTGGGGTTGCCTATCCCTTTAAGAAAGAGAGGGAGGTGTGGCGCGTGCATGTGTAGAGCGAGAGTGGTGTGTGTCCGGAAGGGAGCGGGAGTAGCAGCAGTGATCAGTCTGTCTCCAGTTAGCTGTGTAACAAAGTCCTGAGGAAACACAGCGGCCTCCCAAGGAACAGCCTGCCTGTCTGCCTCATTTCAGAGTGGGTTATTGAAGCCGAAGCCTGGTGCTTCAGTCCGGGAAGACTGCAGAGAGTCCTCCCCTGTATTCCTCCACTACGGTCTGGGAGCAGCATCTATCTCCACTGTTGCTGTAACCATGTTAATGTCCCCCTGTGGGACCAATAAAGGACTTCTGATTCTGCGGACAGGCAGGAGAGAGGAGGGAGGGGCGGGGTCCTTCTTCTCTTCCCGGATTTGAAGAGTCCTCTTCCTCGCAGCCCACCGTATCCCAGGATGCAATGCGCGCCGGTGAAGAGAAAACAAACAAAATGTCGGTCCGGTCTCAGAGAGAAAGCAGCCCGTCAGGAGTAACTGATACATGTGAGTATCGGGTTTAACTTACTTTAATAACTGATAAATGTGAGTATCGGGTTTAACTTACTTTAATAGCTGATAAATGTGAGTATCGGGTTTAACTTACTTTAATAGCTGATAAATGTGAGTATCGGGTTTAACTTACTTTAATAACTGATCAATGTGAGTATCGGGTTTAACTTACTTTAATAGCTGATCAATGGGAGTAGTGTAGTGCCGAGAGATAGGGAGTCGGAGGCGGTGCAATGGAGGTACACAGCTGGCTTTAATGAGCAGCAGAAATGCAGATGTTGTCGGGTCGCAGCCCGGGACGACAAGAGAAAGAGCCAGGGGGGCACACAACATATATAGGTAGCAACACATATGTCCGTGCGGAAACAATGCCCCTACCCCACAGTTCCGAGATTGAATTATGTAATACAGTGGTCACCACAGTATCTGGTTTAACTTACTTTAATAACTGATAAATGTGAGTATCTGGTTTAACTTACTTTAATAACTGATAAATGTGAGTATCGGGTTTAACTTACTTTAATAGCTGATAAATGTGAGTATTGGGTTTAACTTATTGTCTTAATACATAAATATGTGTCCCCGGTGTGTAAGAAGACTCACAAAGTGTCAGAAAATAAAACTTTCTCTCGTTTCCTCCGTACCTATCGCTAAAAACGGGAACAACCCTGATGAAAAAACTGGTGTAACTGGTTTAGTTGGTGCACCAGCTAAACCAGCTACACCAGCCATCCTTGCCAGCAAAAAAAAACGGTTAGGTACATAAATACATTACAAAGAGTCATTGTGTAATGTATTCTAGTATCTACCAAAATAAAGACATTGCATAGTGTTCATAACAGTATTTTAATTTAATAAATAGCGAGTTAATATAATAAAATGCACAGCAACAATACAATAATTATACAAATAGCAACCAACTTGCAAATCAACCAACACATCAAAATAAATATATTATCTAAAACAGGTGCATTTAAAATAAAAGTAATAAATATAATTCAATATTTAAATGGTAACAAAAACAGTAACAATATGATAAGAAAAAGGCAACAAACAAAGTTGTTTGATGTTCTCATAAACGAGTCATGTTCATCATAGAACTTGGTTTAATAACCTTATAATAGTGACGGAGCAACATTACATTGATAACAGTGGTCGTTATTCTCGCGTCCAGGAGAGAAGCTTTAAAAAAGGAGACTAATTGAGCCTCTGAGAAGGTTCAAATGTATTTAATTAAAAATAAAGGCGTGGGTATGTTTACAAGCAGACTAGTGTTCAGTCAGAGAAACAGCTGTGTTCAGGCTCTCATGAGTGAAGGGAAGAGGGCGAGCTCCACCTCTCCAGCTGTTATATCTCCTCTGCTGGCTCCTCCCCGTGTGCCGGCCGGCGCTGCTGGGGGCCGGCCCTCCACGTATTTAATGTCCGTTGTTACGCATATCAGAGGATACAGACATTGCACATTCAATATATATCTAAACACGCCTTTTCTCCTCCTTAACTCTTTCATGACTTTTCATTTAACACATTATAAACGCTGTAATCAATACTCAAAAAAATACAGGAAATACTTCACGGCAGTTTGGTTTCCGGTCGTTCCGGATGTTGTCACATGCTACCCACATCTGTAAACAATAACGTATTCAAATAAACTGTACCTTCATTTAATATTCAGCAATAATAATATCTCGCCGTCTGTAGTTGTAGTGTTGAAATCAGTAGGTTTCGGTGTGCAACATCATATCGCTGCTAAATGCACCTCTTTAGTAAATGGTATATTAGCCATATGCTAAATGCTAACCGGAGATGAAGGATTTTCAGAATAAAAGCTTAACAACTGGTTGTGCACAAGAACTTCTGGTTTTTCAGTATAAAACAGCATTTCAACTGACGGTATGTTTAAGCTATATTATACCATCAAAACATTGATTTTAATTTCTAACAATCCACATGGCAGTTATCACAACACTACTCGAATCCCGCCTGTAGATCCCTACATCCGGTACGGTGTCTGCAGAAGGACAAAAGAGACCAAATGTGAATACTCTACATCCCCTTTCTTTAGCTCTTCCTACAGTAGTGAGCAAAACTGTTATACTGAGCACATATGACAGAACATACAGAATGCTGCAAATGTACACATTATCAAACTATGTGCATTTAGTAACTGATGAACACAGAGGCTATCTCAACGAATGAGTGTAGCAATTAACTCAGTCATTACTACAGTAACAAAGTAGATTACTAAAATAGAATACATTTGCACTGTGAAACAAAACTTGAAGTCTCAACATGGCATAACTGTGTGAGCTAACAGTTTAGAGTCATTGTTCTCTGAGTGGTATGTTTATGTATACATGACAAAGCTTCAGTCTCTGTATTTGGGATTAGGCTTGATGGCACGGCCTGAGCGTGTCCTGTAGACACTCTCAGGAGTGTTTCTGAAATGATGCTTGATGTGGTTTGGAACATGATATGGCATTTAATCACGGCAGCGTTTAGCTGTGTTTCTGCTGGTAGACAGCCTTCTCCTCACAGAGCTCACTGATTGCATGCAGACGCTCCAAAGGGGCGTGGTCAGCTGCAGCTCCAAAGGGGCGTGGTCAGCTGCAGCTCCAAAGGGGCGTGGTCAGCTGCAGCTCCAAAGGGGCGTGGTCAGCTGCAGCTCCAAAGGGGCGTGGTCAGCTGCAGCTCCAAAGGGGCGTGGTCAGCAGCTCAGTTACATTTAAATCGCCAGACACAGAATCAGCACTTTTCTAACTGGGCTGAAATAGAGGGGTATGAGGCATGGGTACAAAGGGTGATCTGTTTGGTATTTTGAGAAAAACGTTTTGGATATATAGACATTTTTAAAACCAAAACAGTACGTCATTTTAAGTAATCCTTTAGGGATGGTTTGTCTGTCATGCTGCATTACATTTTGCAATCATCATTTTGCAACCCTGTGTTTATTAATTCATTTTTTCTTTCTCTTGTTTTCCTTGTGATTAGGACAATTGTGGAGAACTGTATCTGCTGAGGAAGGAGCTGCCATCCACACAGGGGGGTCCGTGGTGCTGGAGAAATCAAAACAGCATCAGGGACGTCATCCTCCCAAACCTCTGCTTCCTGCTGTCCAGCTGAACAGCAGCTCAGGAAGCTTCAGAGAGAAACAGTGTGTTGAACAGAGACTGAAGCTTCAGAGAAACAGTGTGTTCAACAGAGACTGAAGCTTCAGAGAAACAGTGTGTTTAACAGAGACTGAAGCTTCAGAGAGAAACAGTGTGTTTAACAGAGACTGAAGCTTCAGAGAGAAACAGTGTGTTTAACAGAGACTGAAGCTTCAGAGAGAAACAGTGTGTTGAACAGAGACTGAAGCTTCAGAGAGAAACAGTGTGTTCAACAGAGACTGAAGCTTCAGAGAGAAACAGTGTGTTTAACAGAGACTGAAGCTTCAGAGAAACAGTGTGTTTAACAGAGACTGAAGCTTCAGAGAGAAACGGTGTGTTCAACAGAGACTGAAGCTTCAGAGAGAAACAGTGTGTTGAACAGAGACTGAAGCTTCAGAGAGAAACAGTGTGTTCAACAGAGACTGAAGCTTCAGAGAGAAACAGTGTGTTTAACAGAGACTGAAGCTTCAGAGAGAAACAGTGTGTTTAACAGAGACTGAAGCTTCAGAGAGAAACAGTGTGTTTAACAGAGACTGAAGCTTCAGAGAAACAGTGTGTTCAACAGAGACTGAAGCTTCAGAGAGAAACAGTGTGTTCAACAGAGACTGATGCTTCAGAGAGAAACAGTGTGTTTAACAGAGACTGAAGCTTCAGAGAGAAACAGTGTGTTTAGCAGAGACTGAAGCTTCAGAGAAACAGTGTGTTCAACAGAGACTGAAGCTTCAGAGAGAAACAGTGTGTTCAACAGAGACTGAAGCTTCAGAGAAACAGTGTGTTTAACAGAGACTGAAGCTTCAGAGAGAAACAGTGTGTTTAGCAGAGACTGAAGCTTCAGAGAGAAACAGTGTGTTCAACAGAGACTGAAGCTTCAGAGAAACAGTGTGTTTAACAGAGACTGAAGCTTCAGAGAGAAACAGTGTGTTCAACAGAGACTGAAGCTTCAGAGAAACAGTGTGTTTAACAGAGACTGAAGCTTCAGAGAGAAACAGTGTGTTCAACAGAGACTGAAGCTTCAGAGAAACAGTGTGTTTAACAGAGACTGAAGCTTCAGAGAGAAACAGTGTGTTCAACAGAGACTGAAGCTTCAGAGAAACAGTGTGTTCAACAGAGACTGAAGCTTCAGAGAAACAGTGTGTTGAACAGGAAGTGGTGATTTAGTAAACATGAGTGTTGTGCTGCTCTCGTTGGTGAAGCAGCGACTCACTGCGGCTGCTGAAGACATCTGTGTTCTGTTTGAAAGAACGATAGCAGAGTACGAGGAGGAACTGTCTCGTTCAAAACAGGAGAACGAGAGACACCGGAAGCTACTGGACGCTGTTGTACAGCCTCAGCTTCAGATCCACAGAGCAGGTCTGTTCCCTCTTTACTAACTCTCTTTTTATTCACTCTCTCCAACTCTTTAGACTCTTTATTGCTGTCTCTGCCATCTGACACTCTATTTGACACCATTTTCATATTTCTGGAGTAATTATACAGTTTTTGATTAGAAGGGGTTGGACCCCCTTTTTGCCTTCAGAACTGCCTTAATTCTTTGTGGCATAGATTCAACAAGATGCTGGAAACTTCCCTCAGAGATTTTGCCAGGTCTGTCGGCTGAGTCCAATCACCCTTTCCACCACATCCCAAATGGGCTCTATAGGATTTAGATCAGGTCACTGTGGCCATTGGAGAACAGTGAACTCATTGCCATGTGCAAGAAACCGGTTGGAGATTATTAGAGCTTTGTGACATGGGGTGTTATCCTGCTGGAAGTAGCATCAGAAGATGGGTACACTGTGGTCATAAAGGGATGGACATGGTCAGGAACAATATTCAGGTAAGCTGTGGCATTTAGACGATGATCAATTGGTGGTAAGCGGCCAACATTACAACACCACCTCCAGCCTGAACCGTTGATACAAGGCAGGATGGATCCATGCTCTCATGTTGACCCTACCGCCTGAATGTCGTAGCAGAAATGGTCTTGTGCATACCTTGGTTGCAAGAAGTGGTTGTCTGAAAAATTCAGCATTTTAGAAAAAAGGGCAGGATTTGGAAAATTAAGTTATTATGGGATTTGCGGAAAATGTCTAGTTCAGAATTGTGTGTTTTAAAAAATAAGTCAAAATTCTGAGGTCAGAATTTTGAGATTTTCTGAAAAATTCAGCATTTTGGAAAATCAGACTTTGGAGAAAAAAGTAATTATTCTGAGTTTTCCAGAACAGCATTTTAGAAAAAGTCAAAATGTTGGGAAAAAGTCAGACTTTGGAGAATTATTATTGTAGAGATTCTATGTATTGTCGAGAGGAAGATGAGGCACACGAGACCCAACGATGCAGACGAGCTGAAGGCCGCTAGTGAAGCAACCTGGGCTTCCATCACACCTCAGCAGTGCCACAGACTGATAGTCTCCATGCCGCATTGATGCAGTTATTCATGCTAAAGGAGGTCCAACCACGTAGCAGGAACATTAACATACTTTTCAGAAGGCCAGCATTTCTATATTATTAAAAAATCAGTTTTTGTATTGGTCTTATGTTATATTCACATTTTCTGAGATGCTGAATTTTGGCTTTCATAAGCTGTAAACCGCAATCATCAAGATTAAAGCGCTGGAAATAATCCCTTTGTATCTGATGAATCTATGTGATGTATGAGTTTAAACTTTATAAATTGAATTACTGATATAAACTCACTTTTCCATGATATTCAATTTATTGAGATGCACCTCCAACACCAGTTCTCAGCTAACGACTCTGCAGACAGATCACAAACTATAAGGCTAAGGCCTCACACTCCGTGAACGGCCGACGCCTTGCTAAGCGGCAGTGAAACTACGTTTTAGATCGGCTAGAGTACTAACTCACCTGTTGTCCTGAAACTCTCCAGGTCATCTGGAAAAGCATTTAAAATGAGGAATGGATAAGGGCTGCAAAGTTAAAGAAGTGTTAATCATGGTAAGATTTTAAACCCTAATACTCTACAGTTTCTCTAAATATGTGTTTCCTGTTTCCTGCAGACGTCCAGCAGCTGGTGGTGGTTAAAGAAGAGGTTCCCCCTGAGCAGCAGGAGTGCAGCTCCAGTCTGGACCAGGAGGACCCAGAGCCCCCCCCACACATTAAAGAGGAACAGGGGGAACTCTGGATCAGTCAGGAGGGAGAGCAGCTTCAAGGGCTGGAGGAGGCTAATATCACCAAGTCCACATTCACTCCTGTCCCTATGAAGACTGAAGATGATGAAGAGAAACCTCAGTTCTCTCAGCTTCATCAAAGACAAACTGAACACCTGGAAACAGAAGCTGATGGAGAAGACTGTGGAGGACCAGAACCAGCCAGGAACTCAGATCCAGAGAGACATTTACAACCAGAGACTGAGGAGAACCCTGGAGACTCTTCTGAACCTGACACTGAAGACAGTGGAGATTGGAAGAAGACGAGAGAACCAGGTTCAAACTCTCAGAAAAATAAACAAGACGCTGTCTGTGATTCAAGACGTAGTGCAGGAGAGAAATCATTCAGCTGCTCAGTCTGTGAGAGAACTTTTGCACGGACAGGAGATTTAAAGAAACACATGAGAATCCACACAGGAGAGAAACCATTCAGCTGCTCAATTTGTAAGAAACATTTTGCACAGAAAGGAAATTTAAAGAAACACATGAGAGTCCACACAGGAGAGAAACCATTCAGCTGCTCAATTTGTAAGAAATCTTGTGGACAGAAAGGAGATTTAAAGAACCACATGAGAATCCACACAGGAGAGAAACCATTCAGCTGCTCAATTTGTAAGAAATCTTGTGGACAGAAAGGAGATTTAAAGAAACACATGAGAGTCCACACAGGAGAGAAACCATTCAGCTGCTCAATTTGTAAGAAATCTTTTGGACATAAAGGAAATTTAAAGTACCACATGAGAATCCACACAGGAGAGGAACCATTCAGCTGCTCAATTTGTAAGAAATCTTTTGGACAGAAAGGAGATTTAAAGAACCACATGAGAGTCCACACAGGAGAGAAACCATTCAGCTGCAGTGTTTGTGACAAACGATTCACCCGGAGATATCGAGTCAAAATCCATAAGTGTGTTGGTCGTCAGTCCTCACAGCTTCATCAAACTCAAACTTAGGAGATCAGAGAGGCAGAGCCTCCAGCCAGCAGCTCAGCTAAACACATGGAAACAGAAGCTGATGGAGAGGACTGTGGAGGACCAGAACCAGCCAGGAACTCAGATCCAGAGAGACATTTACAACCAGAGACTGAGGACAACCCTGGAGACTCTTCAGAACCTGACCCTGAAGACAGTGATTATTGTTAGGTTCAAACTCTTTGAGTTAGTCCCAGTAAATGTGTATAATGCGATACCTGCTCGAAATGTGTTAAAACATCATTGCTCTAAGTCGAGTCTGAATGTGCATTAAAACAAATATTAAGCACAGAAACAAGTCCATTGTGCTCTAATGACACAAAAGTAACCAACACTTATGGCGACACTGACAGAGAACCAGAGCCAGCCAAGAACATGACTTTAGCTTCTCCTGATCCTGAAATCAGTGTTGATTGGAAAGATCTGTTATTCCGGTTAAACACTCTAAACCAGTGATTCTCAACTGGTCAGGCCTCGGGACGCACTTTTTTCCTTTGTCAATAAATCGCCCCCTGGCATTTGCTTATTTGCTTTTCAGCAGACAAAATCAATACAATAATAAATAAATCTATTAGGCTACTAGCCGACATATTAATAATATTTGATGCCATTGTTTGTGTTTCACTTTGTTCTGAAGCTGAACTTGCTGCTCCTCACAGAGAGAAGAGCAAAGAGGAGAGAGTCTTTGTGAATTACTTAAAATTGTGGGTAAGGGTAGATAGCCCCCATTGTACTGTGACCTGTCAATCATCAAACCGGGGGTCATATTTCATTATGTGTTCATTTGTATCTGAAGTTGTACCCATGGGTGTATCTGAGTGTGGGAAAATATTACGCCTGAAAGACAGTCTGAAGAGACGTGAGAATTCACATGGGAGAAGCCATTTGATTGCTCAGTTTGTGACCATAGACATAAAAACCAAAGTGAATCTCCCTTTGAACAAGAAAAAGCAACGGCTGATCTCTTATCGTTCAGTTGATATCACTAGCTAATGTGAGCAGTGGCGGCTGGTGTAAAATATTTTTGGTGGGGCTGTTGATATAGTGAGTAAAACATTTTTTTTTGGGAGAAATGACCCCTAGGACTTCTGGTGATGTAATGGCGCGTTTCCAGTGCAGCGCGGAGCTCGCTTTAATGCTGCGTTCAGACCGGACGCGATGCGAATATTCGCTTCGCTCTAAACGCTCGAGTTTCACCGCGGCTGCCAGCTGTGTTTACTCGCATCATTCAAACAAGACGCGCTCGGGGGCTACAACTACAACAAAATGAACATATATTTTACCGTGATTAAATTGTAATACACGTTTCTAAATTATGCCGATGTAACAACATACTGATACCGGTTAGTATTTGAGCACCTGTGAAAGCACTAACAAATTAAATCTATTATTATTATTATTATTATTATTATTATGTCATAGCCGAGAATAATATTTTGCAAGCCCTGCAGAGTAGGGGTCATGTCCTTTTTACACAAACATGGGAAGGTGTGTCTTATGCCATAGCCATAGAAAATGTCTGGTCATGTCCAGTCCTGTACGTCAGAGGCCATGCCCAGTTTCCACAAATATGGGTATGGAGGAGGTGTCTTTAGGTTTTTATATCCTGTTTTTGAACATAAAGACACTGGCGGAGAGGGAGCAAACCGGAGAGAGAGGGGGGGGGGTTCCCCCGGTATACTCTCTCCCGGTAAGCTCTGGCCCTCAGAGCTGGGTTTTTGCTCTCGGTAAGGTTCTCTTTAACTTGGTAACTATAGCCTAAATCTCTGTGTATTGAATGTTGAGGGAATGGTGGATTTAGGAACTCCCCCTCGATTCTATTGGCTCTAACGGTTCAAAAGAGGTGTCAATCGCCAAAATCGACCACTGGGTTCCAGAGATATGGCAAATGCACCCAAATGACCCCAGAAGTGTTTTTTTTGTTGCTCTCTCTAAAAAGGTCAAACGTCACTTGTTTTGCATCAATCTTGAAACAGGGAACTTATTATATGTTATAGTTTGGATTCCTAAAGCTTTTAGTCTCCCATCCCATCATTCAAGGGTGGTTTTCACTATAAGCAATGTTTTTTTGTTCAATCTGAATTTAAAATAAAAACATCTATATTGATTCTCACTTTTCTATATTCAACTCACAGGTTTATCATTGCTTTGAGAAGAAAAGATTATTAATTTACCTTTTTCGAAGTGAAGATATAGTAATTTGTTCTGGGCATGTCATTTTCGAGCCTGAGACCTGAAAAACAGGCTCGGGGCTTAACAAGTTAAACACTCTAAACAATAACAACGTTTGTATGAGTGAAAGATGCTATATAATACTAGCAAGCTACCAGTTCAGTGATCTGAGTGTGGGATAATATTCAGCATAGAAAGAAAAGGGTAACAGACCATGTGTCAGTATACACCACAGAGTTGTTGGCATTGGTACTGTCATTGAAATGGATAGAGGAGAAAGAAATACATAACAGTGTAATTGCATCTGACAGCTGTTCAGCATTATCGAGTATACGATCAGGCAGATCTTCATCTAGAATGGACATAATAAATGAAGTATTTCTAATTTTATATCAAATGCAAATCAAAGGCATAGCAACTCGTTTCATCTGGGTTCCTGCTCATGTTGGCGTGGAGGGAAATGAACAACTCAGCAAAGCGGAGGTTCAAACATTCATTCAGAAATATGCACAAACAACATGGCAAGATCACTGGGACCTTAGTGATACAGGAAGACATCTTTATCAAATGCAAAGGTATGTGGGGGATGGAAGGAAGGTGGGGTTTGAAAGAAGGGAGGAACATGTCATTTCTGGGATGAGAATAGGTCCTACAGGTCTCAATCATACTTTAAGTATAATAGGAAAGCATCCAACCGGAAAGTGTATACACTGCAGCCAGCCAGAAACTGTTGAGCAGGTTTTACTGCTTTGCAGGAAATATAGTACTCAGAGAAATGTGCTTTCCAGACACTGAAGAAAGCAACATGCCATGACTTGTCGCTATCATGGCTGTTAGGGAAAACATCAGGCCATATATATTGTGAGATTATTACGTTTCTAAGATAAATTGATAAATGTAAAATAATCTAGAGTTTTGGTTCTTTGTTTTGTTTATTGTTTTCTGCATAGTCTCGTGTCCACACTCCAGTCCAGTTGGTGGCGGTAATGCACCTACTAGTTGGTTTGCCAGCCGCCAATAAACACTGAAGAAGAAGAAGAAGAAGTGATGCACCGGAAGTGATGGTCCCGCTCTTTCTAACGAAACCAGATCGCGTCTCGTGGGTTCTCTCTCGGTGTTCCTGAGGAAGTGTGTGTAAACAGCTGATCCATCCATCGTCTGTGTGTCTGGATGAACCTCTGACGTTGTGCTCTTTCTTCTGAAGCCTCTAGCTCGGACTCTAGAAGCGAGCTTATCATGCTAGCTTAGCATGCTAGCTGGTAACACGCTAGCAACACAGAGTGAGAGAAACGGGAAGTGGTGATTTAGTAAACATGAGTGTTGTGCTGCTCTCGTTGGTGAAGCAGCGACTCACTGCGGCTGCTGAAGACATCTTTGTTCTGTTTGAAAGAACGATAGCAGAGTACGAGGAGGAACTGTCTCGTTCAAAACAGGAGAACGAGAGACACCGGAAACTACTGGACGCTGTTTTACAGCCTCAGCTTCAGATCCACAGAGCAGGTCTGTTCCCTCTTTATTCACTCTCTCTAACTCTTTAGACTCTGTATTAACTCCTTAGACTCTTAATAGCTGTCTCTGCCGTCTGACGCTCTATTTGACACCATGTTCATATTTCTGGAGTAATTATACCGTTTCTTGATGAACATAAATATTGTTTTTCTGGCATGACTTTAAAATGTTATGAGAGAAATCTGCACTTTGGTAAGAGGGTGCACGCTGAGAGTAAGAGGGTGCACGCTGAGAGTAAGAGGGTGCAGCGCCCCTGTTACCCAGTTTAGAGAAATTCTGAAGCAATTGGAGTCAGGACTCAGAGAGGGGAGAGCAGGAGCTTTGATGGCAAACACTGACGGTTTATTTGGAGTTTCGGCTGGAGAATTCACAAGACATGTCACGAGCCATGAGTTGACACAACGGATTCCAAGTGAGCTGTCAACGTGGGGAAACGGTGGACCTCTGTCAACTTCAATGATGCCGTTTAAAAACGTAAAACATTAAGGGAGGTGCTGGCCCTTGACGACCGGCCGTTCTGTGATTCTCCAGATTCTACAGATGGCCAGTCCGCCCAACACACCTCCACACACACACACCTCTACACACATCGAACTGCCCGATTACTCCCCCTTTTATTAGTTTTATGAAGGACATGTCCGGTCACCAGGGTGCATGATGTGAGTCTGTTTGTACTCTGCTCAGCTCTGTGTGTGTTCTGAGTGTTTGTTTCCCTTTAAACCAGCTGCGGGCAGCACTCTGAGAGTCACGGACATTAAGTCATAGATCAAAGCAGACTGGTTTACAGATTCTCCTGTTTTGCCAATCCGGTGCTTAAACAAATAGCTCTACACCCCTGGCCGACGTGTCCATACAATTAAGTCCGAGTTCGAAATATATCTCAAATAATGTATGCACTGTCAATTCCCCACGTAAACATAACAGTCTGCAATGAAATGGTTTTCTCCTGTGCGCTCCACTTCCTCCTTGAAAAAAGTCCCGAAAAAAGTCGGGATAACGGGTTAGTTTCTTATTTTATTTTTTTCATGTCCCTTTTAGGGCAGGGGTGTCAAACTCAAATACACAGTGGGCCAACATTTAAAAAATCGGTAGTAGTCAAGCGCCGGACTGATTCAATGTTTATTGCAGAACTTATTGAAATGAACTTATTGCACATATTAAACCTGGAGCTAACAAAGCTTAAATTATTGCTATAAAAACAACACATAGCAACATAATCAGTTGCATTCATTTCTTATGGCTCTATCTGCAGCTTTTCCGGAGTAATTTCTTATGACTACATTTTTTCAAAAAAGTGCAGAAGAAACATCCATTGAAACTCAGTGTGCTGCTCTGTGATGCTAGCTCAGATACTTGGCATCTCATCTTGGGTGCAAGTTCATCAATGTTTGGGGTCAGGCTCTGAGCTGAGGAGATCCTCAGGATCGAGTGAAGGTGTGTGTGCAATATACCGGCGGGCCAGATCTAATAGTAATTAGAAATGATCCTGCGGGCAGAAATTAAATCCACTAAGGGCATGATTTGGCCCCCGGGCCTTGGGTTTGACACATGTGCTTTAGGGGCTCTGTAGATCTGTACCAAATTAACTCAATGCATTCTTCTTATTAGCCATACTTTCCTGAACATCTACTTATGGTTCTTCTGTGTTTATCTAATGTTGAATATAGAATATCAATTTTTTTAAATAATACTTATCCAGTTAGAGGATCATATTTGCTATATCAGTTATATTCATTATTATACATATTTGTTTTGGGCCAAAACTGACATTTAATCCAGTCCTAAATAAGTCCATAAATGTAGGTCTGCCTGTGCATGGATAATGCACTGAAGAGTGGTGTTGTTAAGCCTGATCGCTGGACGATATTAACTGCTGGGAAAAGTGTGTGTGTGTGTCAGATTTCTCTCAGAGTGCAGATTGTTTTCCCCTGACCTGTCTCACGCTCTGACATCTGAAAATAATAATGGATTACATTTTTTTTTTTTTAATGGAAAAGTAGGTTTATTGCTTATGGATGATCAGAAATCATTTCAAAGTTACACAGACACATTGGAATAACCCAGTGGTTCTCAAAGTGGGGGGCGCAGAGGGATGACAGGGGGGGGGGGGGGGGGGGCGCGAGAGACCAGGAGGAAAAATGGTTATTAAAGAAAAAAAATCATCATTTGAAAGATTATTGATTCGAAAATAATATGATACAGTACTATCACGTCTGGGTCTCTGTTTCATTAAAGCTCGGTTCTGTGTGTGTGTGTGTGTGTGTGTGGAACGAGCCATTTTGTGTGCATGAGCGAGCGAGAGAGAGCGCACCGGTACCGGAGATCGTTGTTGTTAGCTTCTGGTGCTAGCGAGCTACGCTAACGGATATAAGGAGTTTTTTTCAACAACAAAGTGGAGGAGAGTCCTCTCCTGTCAGACTGAGAGACTCAGTGAGCTAAAGGACTCTCAGGGCCCTTCTCACTTCTCTTATTTTTAATTTCCACGCTCTTCGGTCTCACCGGAAGTTGATTTGTCTGCGTCATCTTCAGTGGCGGCGCCAGAGATTTTCTCTAGGGGGTGCTGTGGGGTAGCTTGACGTTTTATAGAGGGTGCTCAAACATTAAGGGTTTCCCATTAATGCACCAGCGCTACAGTTGAATTTTCTAATGCAACACTCCCCACACGCACACACAGTGTACCCGCGACTGTTACAATGAAGGCTCGATAATCAGCTCACGGCATATAGGTGTAAGCAGGGGTAAAGTGCTATTTTTACAAATGGGGGGTGGAGCTCACCTCCTTTAGTGGGGTCCGGGGGCATGTTTCCCCCGGGAAGATTTTTTTAAATATTGAAGTTAAAAGCATCAATCTGGTGCACTTTGAGAGCAACATTAAGAAATCTATGGATACATCTCTCAACATCTATATGACACAGAACTGTAAACAGATTTTCTATTTCTTTATAGATATTTTACAAATCACTCCCCTTTTAAAACAAACCGTTTGAGACCCACTGAGATAACTAGACTAAAGTTAACTATCTAAACACTGAGAGCCCTTTACTTCACCTGAGCTGAGGTTATCTGTAACTCTCCGTCTGACAGGAGAGAGTTATCCCTCCACCTTGTTGTTTGAAAAGCTCCTTATATCCGTTAGCTTGGCTAGCTAGTAGGGCTGTCCCGAATACCATTTTTCGGGCTCCGGATATTCGGTAGTAATCAGCAGCGAATATTCGGTGCGGAGATATATATATATATATATTTTTTTTTAATAACATTTTTTTTCATAACACGCTCCGAGACACCTGACAACACGCTGTTAAGCAGAAGCGCAGAAAGAGCATACTATTACGATTTATATTTATTTATTGTCTCAGTACTCGCATACATTAAAACTAAATGTGTCCTCTGCGTTTAACCCAGCCGCAGCGCCGGGGACCAAATATAGTAAACCGACACACTAAACAGTATTTAAATAAATGAAGAACGAATAATAAATGAACGAACTGTATGCCAATAATTGCCTTAGCCCCAGATGTTCCCACATCGCTCCTATTATTTTCACTATTCGGATAAAATTGAAAAACTAATATAAAAAAACAATTCGGTTGCTTGCTTGCAACTATTTGCAAAGCAAGAGCACGATTTTATCATGTGTAACGTTACTATTTAAACGGCAACTGGCAACTTGACAACAGCTAAGCTAAGCTAGGCTAGTACTTACAGCATCCGGTGACTTTTCAGAGTTGTTGTGCAACCGTGGTAGACCAGTTTCTTGTCGCATATTTCGCACACTGCCTTCTTCTTACCGTCGTCCAATTTAAAATGGTCCCACACAGCTGAAGTCTTCGGCATTTTGTGTTCAGGTGTGTGAAGTGAGGTGAAGCGAGGAGAAGCGTGCCGTTTGCGTTCGTGACTGAGTGAACGCGATGTCAGGAGCCCAGGCTGAGATTGTATATATTTCCGCATTTTAACAGTGCAATTCAAAAGTATAAATATAGTATAAGAATATGGCAATTCGTCTTTATTGATAGCATACATTTAGGGGGAAAAAAAAAAAAATTGGAAAAAAAACTAATATCCGAATAATGAAATTGAAACCCGAATAGTTGGCCAACGAACGAAAAGTCGAATATTCGGGTACAGCCCTACTTGCTAGCACCAAATGCTAACCACAACGATCTCCGGTAGATACCTACCAGTGCGCGAGGCGAGCTCTCTCTCGCACGCACGCACACAAAATGGCTTGTGCCACACACACACACACACAGAGCTTGAATGAAACACAGAGACCAGAGAAGCTATTTGTAGGCTACTCACGACGCTAGGCTATTATGTGCAGAATCCCTCTCGCTTTCAGGTGGTTTTGATTGAGTGTCCACACGTGGACGTTTAAGGACTAAAAAATGATCCATCTTTCACTTTGCTGTTAGCAAATAATTTGGTGCTCTAGCTAACAGGAAGTCACTCAAGTGTCAAAGTAATTTAGCCAATGGGTAGGTCAAAAATCGAATGGGTGCTGGCCATGGGCCTAATCATATCACCTGTGTTGGCTTTATGTTTTTGGTCAAAAATGTGTTTGTTTCACATTTGCATTGATGTAATCAATAATGTTTCTAATTTAATAAAAATAATTATAATTTTTGGAGAAAAAAAACATATTTCTTGGGGGAGCTAGGGGGTGCTTTGGCAATCCTGGGGGGTACATCAGCACCCCCTAGCTCCCCCCTGGCCATCTGGATTAGCGTCCCAATGGCCTTATTTTTGCCGGAGGAGCGATAATGGAGTAGCTATAATCGAGGAATCACCATCATCCTTCGATGAAATCCTCAGACACTTGCCCCGCCCCCTTACTGTGTATCGCTCGCTGATTGGACGATGCAGTGCATGCACTGATCTGATGCTTCTTCCCAAGCAGTTAGAACGATAAAAACGCTGCTGAAGGTTAATCCAATGTGTCTGTGTCACTTTGAAATGATTACTGATAATCCATCATTCCATTTATGTCAAAAACGGAGAATTCATATTAGCTGCTATGATGGCAACCAGAGTGTATCACAGCTTCCGGTTCCGGGGCATTCTGGCTACGCATCACTCATTCACCAATGGGTAATGTTTAGATGGATTTTAGGAACTTCCCCTCAATTCTATTGGCTCTAACGGTTAAGAAGAGATCTCGATCATCAAAATCGAACGAGGGGGCCAGAGATATGGAAAATGCACCCAAATGGCCCAGAAGTGTTTTTTTCTAAATCTCTCTAAAAAGGTCAAATTTCACTTGTTTTGCATCAATCTTGATACAGGGTACTTATTATATGTTATAGTTTGGATTCCTAAAGCTTTTAGTGTACTAACCCATCATTCAAGGGTGGTTTTTACTATAAGTAATAGTTTTTTTGGACGGACACTATAATTTACATTTTTTTTACTATGTTCAATCTGAATTTACTTTAAAATAAACAAAATCTATATTGATTATGACTTTTCTACATCCAACTCACAGGTTTATCATTGCTTTGAGAAAAAGATTATTAATTTACCCCTTTTTAAAAGGGACGATATAGTCATTTGTTCTGGGAATGTCATTTTCGAGCCGGAGACCTGAAAAACAGGCTCAGGGTTAAAACAGGTTAATGCACAAAGGTAGCAGTTCATCGGCTTATCACGCTGAAATAGAGAGATGTGCCGCATTGATGCAGTTATTCACGCTAAAGGAGGTCCAACCAAGTACTGAATGCATACACATTAACATGATTTTCAGAATGACAGCATTTCTATAAAATCAGTTTTTGTATTGGTCTTGTGTGTTATTAAAATGTTCTGAGATGCTGGATTTTGGCTTTCATTTAATCATCAAGATTAAAACAAATAATCGCTTGAAAATAATTCACTTTGTGTGTGATGAATCTATGTGATGTATACATTTAAACTTTATAAATTGAATTACTGATATAAACTCACTTTTCCATGTTATTTAATTTATTGAGATGCACCTGTATGAGTCCAAGTACAGGTTTAGCGAGGCGGTGAGAGATGCTAAACGACTACTCTGAGAAACTCCAACACCAGTTCTCAGCTATCGACTCTGGAGACAGATCACAAACTATAAGACTACGGCCTCACACTCCGTGAACGGCCGGCCGATCTGGCAAAGCATTTAAAATAAGGAATGGATAAGGGCTGTAAAGTTAAAGAAGTGTTAATCGTGGTTAGAATTTAAATTCTAATACTCTACAGTTTTCTCTGAATATGTGTTTCCTGTTTCCTGCAGACGTCCAGCAGCTGGTGGTGGTTAAAGAAGAGGTTCCCCCTGAGCAGCAGGAGTGGAGCTCCAGTCTGGACCAGGAGGACCCAGAGCCCCCCCCACACATTAAAGAGGAACTCTGGAGCAGTCAGGAGGGAGAGCAGCTTCAAGTGCTGGAGGAGGCTGATATCACCAAGTCCACATTCACTTCTGTCCCTGTGAAGAGTGAAGATGATGAAGAGAAACCTCAGTCCGCTCAGCTTCATCAAAGACAAACTGAACACCTGGAAACAGAAGCTGATGGAGAGGACTGTGGAGGACCAGAACCAGCCAGGAGCTCAGATCCAGAGAGACATTTACAACCAGAGACTGAGGACAACCCTGGAGACTCTTCTGAACCTGACACTGAAGACAGTGGAGATTGGAAGAAGACGAGAGAACCAGGTTCAAACTCTCAGAAAAATAAACAAGACGCTGTCTGTGATTCAAGACGTAGTGCAGGAGAGAAACCATTTGGCTGCTCTTTGTGTGAGAAAACATTTACACAGAGAGGAAATTTAAATCGGCACATGAGGACCCACACAGGAGAGAAAACATTTGGCTGCTCTTTGTGTGGGAAAGAAATTCGCAGTAAGTCAAATCTAAAAGTACACATGAGAATCCACACACAAGAGAAATCATTTATCTGCCCAGTATGTAAGCAATATTTTGCACAGAGAGGAAATTTAAAGAAACACATGAGAATCCACACAGGAGAGAAACCATTCATCTGCACAATTTGTAAGAAATCTTTTGCAGAGAGAGGAGATTTAACGAGACACACGCGAGTCCACACAGGAGAGAAACCATTCAGCTGCTCAATTTGTAAGAAATATTTTGCACAGAGAGGAGATTTAAAGGGCCACATGAGAATCCACACAGGAGAGAAACCATTCAGCTGCAGAGTTTGTGACAAGATTCACCCTGAGATCTCGGGTCAAAATCCATAAGTGTGTTGGTCGTCAGTCCTCACAGCTTCATCAAACTCAAACTGAGGAGAACAGAGAGGTAGAGCCTCCAGCCAGCATCTCAACTGAACACCTGGAAACGGAAGCTGATGGAGAGGACTGTGGAGGACCAGAACCAGCCAGGAACTCGGATCCAGAGAGACATTTACAGCCAGAGACTGAGGACAACCCTGGAGACTCTTCAGAACCTGACACTGAAGACAGGGCTGATTGGATGGAGAACAGAGAACCAGGTTCAAACTCTCAGACAAATAAACAAGACCCTGTTAGTGATTCAAGATGTAGTGCAGGAGAGAAACCATTCAGCTGCTCTTTGTGTGAGAAAACATTTACACAGAGAGGACATTTAAATCGGCACATGAGAATCCACACTGGAGAGAAAACATTTGGTTGCCCAGTCTGTGTGAAATCCTTTCCAAATAGAGGACATTTCCTTCGACACATGAAAATCCACACACGAGTGAAACCATTTAGCTGCTCAGTCTGTAATAAATCTTTTACACAGAGAGCACATTTAGAGAGACACATGAGAATACACACAGGAGAGAAACCATTCAGTTGCTCAGTCTGTGAGAAATCTTTTGCACAGAGAGCAGATTTAAAGGGCCACATGAGAATACACACAGGAGAGAAACCATTCAGCTGCAGTGTTTGTGACAAAAGATTCACCTGGAGTAATCAGTTCAAAATCCATAAGTGTGTTGGTCGTCAGTCCCCACAGCTTCATCAAACTCAAACTGAGGAGAACAGAGAGGCAGAGGCTCCAGCCAGCAGCTCAGCTGAACACATGGAAACAGAAGCTGATGGAGAGGACTGTGGAGGACCAGAACCAGCCAGGAACTCAGATCCAGAGAGACATTTTCAACCAGATACTGAGGACAACCCTGGAGACTCTTCAGAACATGAGACTGAAGACAGTGATTATTATTAGGTTTAAACTCTTTGAGTTAGTCCCTGTAAGTGTGTATAACGTGCTCTGAGTGTGATATAACATCATTGCTCTAAGTCAATTCTGAATGTGCATTAAAACAAATATTAAGCACAGAAACAAGTCCATTGTGCTTTAATTAGACCCTCCAGAAAAACGCCATTCTGTTACTGCATGCAATCTGTGATTTTGTTTAGCTATAGGCCTCTCAAGTTACAGTGTAGCTTACCTAGCTGATCTATCCATCTTATCCAATATTTCTATCGTAGGCCATCAAGAGACGGTTTGCACCCGTGCTTGACAGCAGAGATGCCCTTCTTGCTGCTGTGACGTTGCCAAAGTTTAAAGTGCGATGGTTTATGGAGGAGGGAAGGAGAGAAGCTACGCGGGCGCTGCTGACAACAGAGTGTCGTTCTGCACCCGGTGGTGTGGAGCCGGGTGCGTCTCATCAGGAATCTGCCGCCTCCTACAGCACGTCCGCTGAGAAGGATTTCTTTGCCTTCGATGAGATGGAGGGAGATACAGCTTCCTTAAACTCTGAGACAGAAGTCATTGACTATTTTAAGTCGGGGTCAGAGCTGGCAGTCTTGAGCCGTTTCCTTAATATAAAGCGCATCTTCCTGAAATACAACACGCCGGTTGAGAGGCTTTTCAGCCAAGGCAGTCTTGTGCTAACACCAAGAAGAAATCGGTTATCCGATAAACTATTTGAGAGACTCCTCCTAATGCGGTATAACCACTGCTTCAGTGACAAACACATAAAATAAGTGTGAAGTGTTCAGTCTGAGATCATGAGAGGGAGTGTGGCCTATGTTCACAGCCAATGCCACTTTGGCCTATTTTCGCTTTTGATTGTTATTAATGATGTTAAAAGGCCATGTTGACTATATTGTATATATTTTGCCAGTGTCACATCACATTGATATGGCCCACTTGTTCCGTTATTACAATTTTTCTCTTGAAATGCTCTTTAAGTTTCACAGACTGTTAGCTTGTTGTAGCCTATTTTATTAAAGAGCATATAAAAAGAAAGACTTGTTATGTCTACCTTAATGCAATAGTAATTGGGGGTGCAAGTGGAGTCTCGCAGAGGCAAAACTGTGGCGCGCTTACACTGTAGGTGCGCCGCAGTCTGCGTGATCTGCCTGTAGGGAGGGACGGGTCGGCCCTGCGAGTAAAGTAACGAGTAAAGTAACGAGAGAGTAACGAAGTAGTGTAATATATTACTTTTTTTAGTAACGACCCCATCTCTGCTCAGGGGGTACTAGTGGATTCAGGGGCGGACGAAAGTCTGGTGGACTGGGGTCTTGCTCAAAGACTGGGCATTACAACTGTTCCTTTGACTTCCCCTGTAGATGCCGGTGCCTTAGATGACAAGCTGTTATTCAGAGTAACCCATTTAACTGAACCCGTTCAAGTAACTATAGATGACATTCACACAGAAAGATTAAGATTCCACTTATTTGACTCTGCACTTCACCCTATAGTTTTGGGATTTCCATGGCTCCTCAGACACAATCCGAATATTGACTGCCGGTCGGGAAACATTAAGAACTGGGGCTCTGATTGTAAAGTAACCTGCTTAGCCTCCCCTGGGAACTCCAGACAGTCTGTTAATCAGACAGACAAACCCAATAGAGTTACCACTGACATCAAGTCAGAGTACGCTGACCTGTCTAGAGTGCCTACATGTTATCTGGACTTAAAAGAGGTTTTTGACAAGACTAAGGCTACATCGCTACCACCTCATCGACCTTATGACTGCCCTATTGACCTATTGCCTGGAGCTTCGATCCCTAGGGGTGGGCTTTACTCCATCTCTGCACCAGAAAGAGGGGCCATGAAGACGTGTATTGACTCTTCCCTTAAGTCTGGACTCATTAGACCGTCGTCATCACCTGCGGCTGCAGGCTTTTTCTTTGTGGGCAAGAAAGATGGTTCTCCCCGTCCATGCATAGACTATAGTCCACTCAATGGAATAACTGTTAAGAATAAACACCCCCTTCAACTAATGTCTTCAGCGTTTGAACTGTTGCAGGATGCCCAAGTATTCACCAAACTGGACCTCAGAAACGCCTATCATCTCGTCAGAGGGGGATGAGTAGAAGACAGGTTTCAACACTCCTAGTTGCCACTACGAATATCTTGATGCCTTTTGGTTTATGCAATGCTCCAGGTGTCGTTCAGGGTATGATCACAGACTGTTAGCTTGTTGTAGCCTATTTTATTAAAGAGCATATAAAAAGAAAGACTTGTTATGTCTACCTTAATGCAATAGTAATTGGGGGTGCAAGTGGAGTCTCGCAGAGGCAAAACTGTGGCGCGCTTACACTGTAGGTGCGCCGCAGTCTGCGTGATCTGCCTGTAGGGAGGGACGGGTCGGCCCTGCGAGTAAAGTAACGAGTAAAGTAACGAGAGAGTAACGAAGTAGTGTAACTCCAATGATGTGTTGAGGGACTTTCTCAACCAGTTTGTTTTCGTCTACCTTGAAGACATCTTAATTTTCTCACCGGATGAGGAGACTCACATTCAACATGTCCGCCAAGTACTCCAGAAACTGTTGGAGAATCAACTGTACTGCAAAGCTGAGAAATGTGAGTTTCATGTCAAGACGGTCTCCTTCCTGGGTTATATCATCTCCGCAAACCATGTTCATATGGATCCAGTAAAGGTTAGTGTTAGAGAATATTTTAATCCTGTCTGTTCCCATGTATCGAATTGGGAACTTATCTGCGAACTTCTGTTTCTAATTAAAGTGTTGTTCCCTCAATCTGTGAAATATGATCATGCCATCCTTAGGGTCAACTCAGAGGTCAGATGCCTGGCTCTGTGGAGAAAGGAGGGGCATCCTGTCTCTGAGTCTTTTGTCCAGTTTGTTGCATCTGTTATTTATTAGCAGAGAAAGGGCGCGTAAGTTTGGGATCCGCCTTTGGTCAATATATTGTGTGATTATTCTATGGATCTTCGGAGTGCCGCTCGGTGGAAGACTGGTTCATGTGTGAAACTGAGTGTGCCCTCTCCGGCCGATACTTCAATAAATCTCCGTGTTTGATGAAAGTTCTCCGTCTCCATTCTTCAACATTGGCTCTGCAGTGTATCCTAGAAGATTATTCTTCACAGTTAGTGCTGTGGAAAATTGGCCAACTCCCACAAACAGGAAACAGATCCAACAATTTTTAGGCTTGGCCAACTTCTACAGAAGGTTCATAAGAAACTTTAGCGCCATTGCGGCACCATTAAATGCAATAACCTCTTCCCATGTTGTGTTTAAGTGGAACACTGAGGCGGAGAAAGGCTTTCAAAGACTCAAGACGCTGTTCACAACCGCTCCAATCCTCACAGTGCCTGACCCGCAGAGACAATTCATTGTGGAGGTGGATGCCTCGAACGAAGGCGTCGGAGCGGTGCTCTCCCAAAGGTCTGCTCAGGACAACAACCTCCATCCGTGTGCGTTCTTGTCACGTAAGTTGACGCAGAGAGGAACTTCGATGTGGGGAACAAGGAACTTTTGGCAGTAAAGATAGACTTAGAAGATTGGTTAGAGGGGGCGGAACAACCATTTCTAGTATGGACTGATCACAAGAACCTGGAATTCATTAGAAAATCCAAAAGACTAAACCCACGCCAGGCTAGGTCATTGTTCTTTAGTCGCTTTAACTTTACCTTGTCATACAGACCAGGCTCTCAAAATGTGAAACCAGATGCTTTGTCACGCATGTACGATCCAGAACCTGCTGCCAAAAAACCTGAAAGCATCCTTCCACTTCATTGTGTGGTTGGGGCAGTTTCATGGCAAATAGAATCTGTGGTGAAGCAAGCACATGGTGAGAGCCCGGCCCCTAGTGGTTGCCCGCAAAATAGGGTTTGTACCTGTTTCAGTTCGCTCACAGGTAATTCACTGGGCTCACACGTCTTTGCTCACCTGTCATCCGGGGGTAAGACGTACAATCTTTATGATAAAGCAACGTTTCTGGTTGCCGGCTATGGAGAAACAGGTGGCAGAGTATGTGGCAGCCTGCACCGTTTGTGCTAGAAACAAGACCTCCAAACAAGCTCAGATGGGTCTGCTGCAGCCTCTTCCTGTTCCACACCGTCCATGGTCACACCTCTCCATGGACTTCGTCACTGGATTACCCGTGTCCGAAGGAAACACCACCGTCCTTGCATTACCCAAGCTCCCCTCTGCCAAAGAAAGGGCAGAGGTCATGTTACATGAAGTTTTCCGCATTCATGGTTTTCCCAGGGACATCGTATCGGACCGAGGCCCCCAGTTCCCCTGGATCATCCAGGAGTGTCTGGGACTTCCGGAGCAGTCCCTAGAGGGGGGAGTACTGTGGTGTCTCGTCAATTGTGTTAGTTGTGTTTGTTTTATGTCTGTCATTCTAAGTCTAGTCAGGTTTCTATGTAGAGTCAGGTTTTCATGTTACTTCCCGTCTTGTCTGTCTATTTTATATCTGTCATCTCTAGTCAAGTCCCCATGTTTCATGTCATGTCTCATTTTCCCATTTCCTGTTTTATTTTTACCCCTCTTGTCTTTCTTTTCAGACCTTGTTACTTCCTCCCTTTGGTTGTTTTCCCGCCATTGTCAGCCCCGCCCCTGATTGTTTCCACCTGTTCCCAATTCCCTCATGTTTAAATAGTACTTGTCTCCCTTTGTCTTGTGCCAGTTCGTCTTGTTTCAGTGTGCTTCATATGTCCAGAGACCCAGCGGATACCAGAGAGCAGAGTTTTGTTTGTTTGATATCAAGCGTTTTGTTTTGTCCTCGCAAGAGTGATTTTTTGTTAAAACTTTGTTTTACTTTTCTCATTAAAATATGAGTCGTTGCAATTGGGTCCAGTATTTCTGTACCCCGTTCTAACACACTGGTTCCTCACTAACACTAAGAAAGAGGTTCAGCCCAGTTCTGAATACTTTACACTGGTTCCTCTGTTGACAGACCTGACCTTTACCTCACTTACCTCTATCGAGCTTAGCATTGATAACAAATGCTAAATTGGCTATAACTTGGTCTGACGGAAAGGATGTATGTTTCCATAATGTTTTTTCAGACATGTGAAAACTAGATAAGAACATCCTGAACTCTTGACCTATGCACATTATGCATTCTAGAAGGTGCAAGAAAAGCATAAAGGTTCCAACCACAATTCTAGGAAGGAGTTTTGTTTTTTGACGCCTTGAGAGCGGTTACAACGTTTGACGAAGATAATGAGCACAGGATACAGAAGGCCTACGCAAAGATTTGAATCAACTTCCTGGGCCAGCAAATCTTAGAGACAAGCTGTCCCTGTTGCCTCTGTTAATAAATGAAGTCTCTGTTATTAAATTAAAGTATAAAGCCTAATGTTTAATTAAATGTTCAAAGGAAAATTGATTCTAAACATGACATTGACAATGTGGGAAAAATCGTTTAGGCCCTAAATATATTTCTGATCTCCTGCTACATTATGAACCATCTAGTTCTCTCAGGTCTTCTGGTCTGCTTTCTGTCCCCAGAGTCAGAACTAGTGTTAATTTCGTTGACTAAAACTATGACGAAATATGTTCGTCAACGACCTTTTTCTCCATGACTAAAACGAGACGATGACGAGACGGCACCGACGGCAGTAAACAATAACTGTAAGGAAATCATCATGCAATATCGTTGACGAAAAGTGACGAGACGAAAATGTAGTTTACTAAATAAAAACTATGCCAAAATCTCTCTTTACTTTCGTTGACGAAAAATGAGGAGACGAAATATCATCAAAGATAACGTTACATCTCTGATAGTCAGTTTTTCTCCCAGCAGTTCCATTTCCGGTGCTGCGGCTGGGCAGCAGCTGTGTGTCTGTGCTGCGGCAGGGCAGCAGCTGTGTGTCTGTGCTGCGGCAGGGCAGCAGCTGGGTGTCTGTGCTGCGCGCGGTGGTACATTTGAATTACACCGGGCCAGCGGCACACTGTGAACTGTCAGGAAGACCCGGGTCGAACTCATGGTCTAACTAATGTTATTTAACAGAAAATAAAATGGCAACAACAGGGCTTGGGAGCAGTGGTTACGTTAACCGAATAATCTTGCTTAGTGATTTCAACAACAATGGGTTGGATAAATCATCTGATAGAGAGAAAAAACTTCTAAATGTTAAACAGCTAATTAATGAGCCAACTCGTATCACTCTTAGATCCCAATCTCTGCTTGACTGGATACTGGTGTCACACCCTGACAGAATCTTAAAAGCTGGTGTCATGTCTGATTGCTTTAGCGATCATTCAATTGTTTATTGCGTATGAAAAATCAAATTAATTAAACTTCCTCCAAAACTAGTCAAAAATCAGACAATATCAAAAATTGAATGTTGATTTATTTATTAATGATGTTGTTGCCCTTAATTGGGACAGATTTCAACGAATACTTTTTGTACAAGATGCTTGGGATTTTCTGCATAAAGAGCTCACTGATGTCATGAACAAACATGCACCTGTGAGAACGGTTAAGGTCAAAGGTCAACATCTCCCTTGGATCAATTCTGAACTCATCAGTCTCTTTAGGGAAAGGGATAAAGCATGGTCGATATATCGTCATTCAAGAACTATAGCCGATTGGGAAGTATACAGGCATCTCCGAAATCTGAGTAAAACCAAAACCAGAAATGCTAAATCCAACTAAAGAATCTCTCACATCAGACTTTAACGGCCCGTCCACACAGCGGCGTGCGTTGAAGCTTCCAACGCTTCTGCCCATTCACTTTGACTGGGGTGACGTCACTTTTAGCCAAACTGCATCGTGGGAAGCGACGCGGAGCGTTGCTGGCGTGGCTCGCTGCAAAAGTTGAGCAATGTTCAACTTTTGACGCCTCGGCAGAAGCGTCAGCCAATCGAATCATATGCCAGTACAAGCTCTAGCCAATCAAACCGCTGCTTGTGTGTCTGGGGCGGGAGATTCATGTGATTGGTTGTTGGTCAAGTGTCAGACACGCCCACCGGCAAGCGTCAACGCACGCCGCTGTGTGGACGGGCCGTAAGAATCCCAAGCAATTTTGGACTAAAATTAAATCTATTTTAAGTAAATCAGGTAAACATTCTATGAATAAAATAAGAACTGCTGATACAATAATTCATGACCCGTTATCCATTGCCCAAATATTTAATCAGCATTTCGCTAATGTATGTTCCACACTACTATCTGACTCCTATTTGACGACTGGCATTTCTAATAGTAACTCATACTGCAACAGTTCTTGTAGCGTCCCCAGCTGAATAATGGTCATACTCTCGAACTGATGGTATCCTTTTATTGTACACCCTTGCATGTATACATTAAGCATCAAGTACCAACGTAAGAGCTAAGAAAATAAATAAAACACAATAATTAGCCACCATCTCACAGATAAAACATCTCCATTTCTTGCATTTATAAACGTTACATTTCTAATATAAACTAAATAATGCAATTATAGCTCACTACTGCCCCCTAACTAACAGAGCAGAACGCATTTAGGCTAATATAGCAGTTTTGCTAATTCAAAAGCATGGACTCAAAACTCTGCAAAACTACGAAATAACACCACATAATATCAATACACATATTAATTAAAGTAATAACAAACCTTGTGCCCCTATCAGCCAGGTGCTAAAAACCCAACGTAAATGGTAAATGGTAAATGGACTGTACTTATATAGCGCTTTATCCAGTCTTTAAGACCCCTCAAAGCGCTTTACATACTACATGTCGTTCACCCATTCATACAGAGCAGTGTATGTAAGGACATGCACTAACATGCATACACATTCACGCACCGTTGGCCATGCCATCGGGAGCAACTCAGGGTTAAGTATCTTGCCCAAGGATACATCGACATGTTGACTGCATGGGCTGGGATCGAACCCACAACCTTCTGGTTGAAACGTTGAAACGTAACTAATTATTTGATGTTAATTTCTCCGTCATTCATCCGTCATTACACGTGTTTACACCCCTTCGTTCTCTATTCACTTCCGGCAAAAGTCCCTTCAAAATAAAAGTCCGGATCTTATAACTATCAAAATAAAAGTACACAACTAAAACTTTACCACAGGAAAACATCGGCACACAAATATAACCACCTCTACAAAAGGTTAAACATATTAAATGTCATTTACAGTTATTTTTCTTTTAAGAAGATTCAACCACACGAAGTTCATAATGCTATCACAGAATTAAAAGTGGATGGCAGTGCAGGACTCGATGGTATAGAAAACAGGTTCATCAAATTAACATCCCATATTCTCATGTACCCACTTGCTGATTTGTTCAACCTGTCTTTGTCCACCTGTGAGTTGCCGACTATTTGGAAATGTGCACGCATCATTCCACGGCATAAAGGTGGTGATTTACTTGATACAAATAATTATAGACCAATCTCTATAATCTGCTCTATTTCCAAAGTTTTGGAGAAAATAATTTATAATCAACTGTCACATTATCTCAATACTTATAATATTTTATCTCCGGTTCAATCTGGTTTCAGGCCTAATCACTCCACAACAACGGCCCTACTTTACACTAGATGATGGTGAACTCACAGGCGCAATTTTTATTGACTTGACAAAAGCCTTTGATTTCGTTGATCGATATCTGCTCTTGGATAAACTTCACGGCATTGGCCTTTCTAATAATACAGTGTTATGGTTTAACTCGTACCTTCACAGTAGAAAGCAATGTGTGGTTGTTAATGGAAAACAGTCTGACCTGTTGATCCAACAAAAGGGTGTACCTCAAGGATCAACTCTGGGCCCACTTCTGTTCTCTATTTACATAAATGATTTATCTTCTTGTCTCATTAATTGTTGTACTTACCTTTATGCTGATGACACTGTCATATATACATCCAAATCTGACTTTTCACAAATTCAGATCTCTCTCCAATCGGATTTTAATATCTTACAGGACTGGCTATCACACAATAAACTACTGCTCAACAAAACCACATCTTATACCATGGTCTTTGGTACCAGGCAGAAGCTCAAATCCAAACCTAATGTAGTAATAACATGTAAGGATGGCACTTCTCTGCATAAAGTTGATAGCTTTGAATATCTTGGTGTATGGCTAGACTCTGAACTTTCATTTAAACTACATATAAAGCATGTAATACAAAAAGTCAGTGTTTTACACCGCTCTCGCAATTGTTTTACGCTCAGTGTCCGAAAGAGAATTGCTTCTCAACTTATTCTTCCGATTATGGACTATTGTGATGTTGTCTACCAAAATGCACATAAATCAGACCTTGCTCCACTCAACATAGCCTACAACAGACTATGCAGATTTGTTCTTGGTTGTCCTTTTCGTACACATCACTGCACAATGTATAACCAACTTAAATGGCCTTCTTTAAATGTAAGAAGACACACGCATTGGCTCCAGCTGATATTTAAATCCATTTATCTTAACTATCCCCCTTATTTAAAGCAGTATTTCGTACCCTACTCACCAAATCATTAAGTTAGACTTTCTGTTCAGATTTATTTCTCTGTCCCCTCTGCAAAAAAATCTATTGGCAGAAGAGCGTTCGTGTTCAAAGCCCCAACTGACTGGAATACTTTACCTGCTGCTATTAGGTCTCTTGCATCGTTGGGTATATTTAAACATTATCATCTCACTTTCAACTGGTCTGTACTTGTTATTGATGAAACTGATATTGATGAAACTGATCTGCTTGACTGTCTCTCAAATTGTAATGTTTGTATGTATTACTTGAATTTTACTTGACAGACTGTACGTGGTTTGTCTTGTTTGTCATGTTTTGCTTTTTGTCTATGTATGTCTGTAAGTTGTTGCTATTGTCGGGACCCCCTTGAAAACGAGATGGTGCATCTCAAGGGGTTTATCCCAATAAATAAAATGTCTATAATAATTGCCTTGTGTTGAAAGGTGCTGTATTAATAGCTGGCCTTGCCTCACACTGCTCATGTTAGTGACTGGTGGTCCCAAGATGAATGGAAGTGTTTATCTGGCTGGATAACTGAGACGGGGATTCAGAGAGGCCAGTATACTTACTATCAGACAAATATCACTCGTCACCGTCTTGAGCTTCAATATCGGGATCCATGTATTTATGATCCTCTCAATAATGGAAGTAGTCATCACATACAGAGCATCTAGTTCCTGAGCAGTGTCCTTCACATGCTGATATCCAAGAGAGGGAGTTACACAGTCACAAGATGGAGGAATATAAAGCAGTATTCTATGCTTAGTTCAGATTAGCTAAGGCCTATCTAAGCAATAAACATGACATGTCATATGCCTATCTTCCTAGGGGCTGTGTCATCATGTTAACCGTAGGAACAAAGCTATCGTATGTTCAACACAGTATGTCATGAGCTTCATCTCATACATCCTGTCATGTACACAGCTACAGTTGGGCCTTTGTTATCATGTGCTACTCTGATATTGAAAGAGTACAGTATTTTCCAGTTACATATCGAGAGGGGTGAGGGGGGAAGACGGAGGATCGAGAGGGGTGAGGGGGGAAGACGGAGGATCGAGAGGGGTGAGGGGGGAAGACGGAGGATCGAGAGTGGTGAGGGGGGAAGACGGAGGATCGAGAGGGGTGAGGGGGGGAGACGGAGGATCGAGAGGGGTGAGGGGGGAAGACGGAGGATCGAGAGGGGTGAGGGGGGAAGACGGAGGATCGAGAGGGGTGATGTCCGTTCAGAGAGTAAAGGTCTGCGGGGGCTGAGCTCTGAGCACACTGCACAGCATGGCCAGAGTCTGGACGTCACTCATGTGGCTGTAGTGATCCAGACTGCAGACACAATGAAGGTCTGATACAAACACACTCTAATTCATGAATGTGATGCAGTGTTAATCAGTACTGTACAAATCAGAGTTTAATAAAGAATCGTTGATGAATTAGTCTCTGCGATTTTGCAAAAATATAAAATTCATTTTTTTAATAAAAAGAAACATAGCAACGTAATCTATCTATCTATCTATCTTATAACAGCAGGGTGATGCAGAGTGGGGTCGCCTATCCCTTTAAGAGAGAGAGAGGGAGGTGTGGCGCGTGCAAGTGGCGCGTGCATGTGTAGAGCGAGAGGGAGCGACCATAGTGTCCCCCCGAAGAGAGCGGGAGTAGCAGCAGTGATCAGTCTGTCTCCAGTTAGCTGTGTAACAAAGTCCTGAGGAAACACAGCGGCCTCCCAAGGAACAGCCTGCCTGTCTGCCTCATTTCAGAGTGGGCTATTGAAGCCGAAGCCTGGTGCTTCAGTCCGGGAAGACTGCAGAGAGTCCTCCCCTGTATTCCTCCACTACGGTCTGGGAGCAGCATCTATCTCCACTGTTGCTGTAACCATGTTAATGTCCCTCTGTGGGACCAATAGAGGACTTCTGATTCTGCGGACAGGCAGGAGAGAGGGGGGAGGGGCGGGTTGGAGAGCGGCCTTCTTCTTTTCCCGGCTTTGAAGAGTCCTCTTCCTCGCAGCCCACCGTATCCCAGGATGCAATGCGCGCCGGTGACGAGGAAACAAAGAAAATGTCGGTCCGGTCTCAGAGAGAAAGCAGCACGTGAGGAGTAACTGATACATGTGAGTATTGGGTTTAACTTACTTTAATAACTGATAAATGTGAGTATTGGGTTTAACAATACTCACATGTATCAGTTATTAAAGTAAGTGGTGGAACATTACGGGACATAATTAACTTTGTTATAGAGAGTGTGTTGCGCCACGGACCTGTTAGGGAGAGCACCTGTGGTTTGTTATCATTCTAGCTTGAGCAGCCAGGGACGCAGGAAGTCAGTCAGAGTTCGGGGTGCGGTGGGATATATAGATATATTTAATATTGAAGTTAAAAGCATCAATCTGGTGCACTTGGAGAGCAACATTAAGAGATCTATGGATACATCTCTCAACACCCATATATTATATTTTACAAATCACTCCCCGTTTAAACTCTATTCTTTTACATTACATGTCATTTGTTAGACACTTTTATCCAAAGCGATTTACATACATTCAGTGCTGTGGACAATCCCCACAGGAGCAATTTGGTGGGAAGTGTCTTGCCCAGGGACACAACGACATGCTGACTGCAGTGGGACTCGGACTTGCTACCCCCTGGTTCGAAGTCCAGCGCACTATCCACTGAGCCACTCCGCCCCCGCGGATAGTATTTCATAACTATTTTTCATGTATTCTCTCTGGCTGTTCATCTCATAATGTTCACATAGAAACAAGCTGTCATTAAGAATATCATTCAGAAGAATTATAATTTCATGCAAAAATCTGTCTCAAAAAGAGGTTGCACATTTAAATTCAGGTGTTGCTATGGCAACGTCAGTGGCCAAACATTTACTGCTGCAAATATGTTCAAACATGCTGTCGGCACGTAAAGCAGTGGCAACTATGACTTTTCCTCAGAAATACTGTCACATAACATCCATATATTTCAGTGCTAGGTTGATGCTAAGCTAAGCTAACTATGAAACACTTTAACTGACAGGACTCAGGATCAACTGTGTACTGTAAGGTAGCTTCTAGCTTCATGTCGAACAGGAAGTCAACATTTCCCAGAGAGCTTTCTCTGAAATCACCAGGTAACGCTAAAAAACCTTACATTTAGATTGTATGACAAAGTGTTTATTTAATATCTCTGGCTAGCTATAGCTACTTGCTAACGGTTTAGCTTAGCCCCGCGATTCAAAGTAACGTCAACGTAGCTGAAATTTATGCTTTGCTTACATGTTCGCATAACTTTGACGTTTACTGACATGTACATACCTTGTTTACCTGGCGCAGGTGGTGGCTCTGGGGCTGTTGTGTGAGCCACCTGAGCATTGTCGTCTTTTTTAAGAAAAAATGTTCTTATGTCCATCTTCAAAAACTCTGAGAACGACTGACTGTTTAAACATTGTCACAGCTCACAGGGTAGGTACCTGTGAGCCAATAAGACAGATGTTTATTTCCATGCAACTCTCTGGTTGTTCTGGTGCCTCTGTTGCATTCACTGAACACGGGAAATTACAATTCTGCTGTCCTTTCATGATGAGGTTCAGGTAAAGCACGGTTAATGTATTATATTATTGAGGGAGAATTGTCCGGTGCTACAGAAGAAACATTCGGGGCTTTGGTCCTGTATAATAACGTCATACTAAATGCAGTCATTTGGTCTTTAGCAACAGCTTTTGAGAGCAGTGCATTCATCGGTGTTCGTTTTAATGCTGCCAGTTTGTTGATGGGACTTCTCATGCTAAATGTTTCCCCTACCTTTCGCCAGTTCTTAAATCCTCCTTTCACAAAACTCCCATCCCTGATCTTGTCTGTACTGACGAGCTTATTTTCTACTGCCGCCTCAACGACGCCGCTACCCGGTGCCGCACATTCAGGACTTTGCGGCACACCTGGCGGGTAGTCTGGTGTTTTCTAAGGTGGACCTGGTGCGTGGATACCACCAGGTGCCCATGCATCCCCTGGACATTCCCAAAACGGCGGTGATAACGCCATTTGGGTTGTTTGAGTTCCTGCGGATGCCTTTTGGGCTCAAGAACACCGCTCAAACATTCCAGCGCCTGATGGATTCGGTGCTGCGGGACTTACCGTTTGTGTTCGTCTACTTGGACGACATACTCATCGCCAGCACTTCTGAGGAGGAACACCTGTCCCACCTCCGAGCCCTTTTCACGAGGCTCAGCCAACACGGGTTGATAATTAATCCTGCAAAGTGTCTGTTCGGGGTATTTGACATTGACTTCCTTGGGCACCGCGCCACCAAAGGCGGGGCAGCACCCCTGCTGGTGAAGGTTGAGGCTGTCACGGCGTTTCCTCGCCCACACACGGCCCGGTCGCTCCGTGAGTTCCTGGGGATGGTGAACTTCTACCACCGTTTCATCGCCCGGGCCGCCTACATTATGAGGCATTGAAGGGTAAGGCCCCCATCCAGGAGATCGACTGGATGGCGGAGGCTGAGGTTGCTTTTAAGGAGGTCAAGACCACACTGGCTCAGGCTGCGTCATCCATGGCCCCCATCTCCATTACCACAGACGCATCGGACTACGGCATCGGACTACGGCGTCGGTGCGGTGCATGAGCAGTGGGTGGAGGGCGCCTGGCAACCACTCGCCTTCTTCAGCCGCCAGCACTTCCGGTTTTTGCTGGAAGGCCGTGAATTGACGGCGTTCATTGACCACAAGCCACTCACGGTCGCCGTGTCCAAGGTAGCGGAGCCTTGGTCTGCTTGCCAGCAACGACAGCTTTCCTACATCTCGGAATTCACCACAGACATCCAGCACGTGGCTGGTAAGTCAAACCTGGTCGCAGATTGCCTCTCCAGGGTCTTCATCGGGGCCGTCCAGTTGGGCCTCAACTATACCCGCATGGCAGCGGACCAGGTCATAGACCCCAGCGTCCAGGCCCTGAAGGTGGCTGCGCCTGGAGGATGTGGTTTTCGGCGACACGGGCGTTACTCTTCTGTGTGACGTCTCCACGGGCCAGCCATGTCCAGTCGTTTCCACCAGCTAGAGGCGCTCCGTGTTCGAGGCGGCCTGTCGCACCCCGGCGGGAAGCCCTCGGTGCGGATGGTGGCCGCGAAGTTCGTCTGGCGGGGGCTCAAAAAGGACGTGAAGGCTTGGGCCGGCAAGTGCATGGCTTGCTCGCGTGTTAAGGTGCACCGCCACACGAAGGCCACCCTGGAGCGTTTCCTGGTGCCTGAGAGGAGGTTTGACCACGTCAACATCGATCTGGTTGGTCCATTACCCTCCTCTCTGGGCTTTTCTTACCTCCTTACTATGGTTGACAGGACGACCCGTTGGCGGTCCCTCTCGCGTCAACAGCGGCGGCCGACATAGCCCGGGCCTTCATTACGACGTTGGTGTGTCGTTTCGGCACCCCTTCATACATTTCCTCAGACCGTGGTTTGCAGTTCAGAGCTCTGGAACGCCGTGGCAAGAGGTTTGGGGGTTAAGCTGGTCGGCGATGGCCCAGCGGGCTTTCCTGCAGGACGCCGCTAAGGCCTTTGCTCCGATCCCCACTGCTCAGCACGGAACTCAGTGGTCCCGGGTTCCCGTGGAGCTTCGCTTGGCGGAGCACGTGTTCATCCGGCACAACGCTCACAGAGGCACCCTTCAGCCCCCTTACAATGGGCCTTTCCGGGCTTGGTACACGGGGGCAAGCACTTGGTGGTCGACCTGGGTGGCAAGACCGAGCACATCTCGGTGGACCGAGTTAAGGCCGCTCACCTGGACTTGGACCAGCCGGTGGTGCTGGCACGGCCTCCGCGTCGCCCCAGCCTTGACCCCTGTCACCGAATTGGGGCCTGTGGTTCCGGTCCCACCTCTCCCGGCGGCCGCCCCTGCAGGGGTTGCCTCCCCGGCTCCCGTTTTCCGGAGTCGTGGTGATCGGCCTGTCGTTCCTCCCCGCCGCACAGGCTTTGTGTATGGGTGAATTCTGGGGGGGCTTGTGTGGTGGAACATTACGGGACATAATTCACTGTGTCATAGAGTGTGTTGCGCCACGGACCTGTTAGGGCGCACCTGTGGTTTGTTATCATTCTAGCTTGAGTAGCATGTAATGAAGTTGTTCCTACCTTTCTGTAAACTAATGGAAAATAAAGTGTGGAGTTCCATACTCAACACGCCGCCTCCAACTCCCATTCATCGGCTCTACAGTTTAACTTACATGTGAGTATCGGGTCTAATTATTGTCTTTTATACATAAATGTGTCCCCGGTGTGTAAGAAGACTCACAAAGTGTCAGCAAATAAAGCCCTCTCTTTTCCTACATCGCTAATAACGGGGGAACAACGGAGCTGATCCAGATCTGCACTGCTCCCAGACTCTGGAAATCCCTCCCCCCACACATCAGACAGTCTGACACAATCACCATATTCAAATCCCAACTAAAAACCCACCTGTTCAAATCAGCTACTCACTGCAGTGCTCCCCATCATGAGTTTAATTTGTGTCCACTTTGATTGTATCCTCTATGATTTCCTGTTTGTTTTTATCATGCTCTGTTACTCTGCTCTTAGCATTTTTAACAAACTCTACGGTGTCATGAAAGGCGCCTAAAATGTGGTTGGGCTTTACACCCACGGTCCTATCAGAAAAAAGTGCGAAACGCGTTTTGGAAGTTTTATGGTCTGTTTACATTAGCAAGCATCGCTAACAAACACTAACAGCTAACCTGTACTGGAGAGAGTCTGTGTGAAGAAGCAGGAAATAAAAATCACCTTGGGGTAAACCTGAGAGAGAGAGAAAGCGTTTTGAGCTCCATACTGTTTCAGAAATAATCCTTGATGTGGTTTGTAACATAATATAGCGTTTAATCACGGCAGCGTTGAGTTTCTGCTGGTCGACAGCGTTCTCCTCACAGAGCTGACTGCTTGCATGCGGACGCTCCAAAGGGGCGTGGCCAGCAGCTCAGTTACATTTAAAGCGCCAGACCCAGAATCAGCTGTTTGGTATTTTGAGAAAAACACTTCGGAGACATGTTGTAGATATATATAGACATTTGTAAAACTAAAACGGTACGTAATTTTAACCTGTTAAGCCCTGAGCCTGTTTTTCAGGCCTCAGGCTCGAAAATGACATTCCCAGAACAAGTGACTATAACTTCACTTCTAAAAGAGGTAAATTAATCATTTCTGTTCTCAAAGTAATGATAAACCTCTTTTTAACCGTTAGAGCCAATAGAATCGAGGGGAAGTTCCTAAAATCCATCTAAACATTACCCATTGGTGAATGAGTGCTGCGTAGCCAGAATGCCCAAAACCGGAAGCTGTCATACACTGGTAGCTATCATAGCAGCTAATATGAAAACAACAGCATAGGTAAGAATTTCTCCCGTGTTGTGATTTCTATGTTTGTTTCCCTTGTCGCGAGTTCTGATCGCTCACTGATGATACTTATACGTCTGGAATCTGTGGAATCTCAGTTTACTAATCCGATAAGTACTAAGGGTATTTTACCTTGAGTTCTGTGCTAATTCAGAGCCTTTGTTATTACGCTTTTGTTTCGTTTAGCTAAACATGGTTAATATTGTCTGAAAGCTGAGTTTCTTCCCGTTAAGTGAGTATGACACATTCATAGTTTATTAAATGTTAAGAAGCCCTCTGACGCTGTTTATTGCAAGATGTTGTCGCGGGCGGGGTTTAACTGGCTAAGTAATCCTTTAGGGATGGTTTGTCTGTAATGCTGAGTTACATTTCGCAATCATCATTTTGTGTTTATTAATTCTTCTCTTTTCTCTGTAATTAGGACAATTCTGAAGAACTGGATCTGCTGAGGAAGGAGCTGCCATCCGCACAGGACCCCCCGTGGTGCTGGAGAAATCTAAACCGCATCAGGGACATCATTCTCCCAAACATCTGCTTCCTGCTGTCCAGCTGAACAGCAGCTCAGGAAGCTTCAGAGAAACAGTGTGTTCAACAGAGACTGAAGCTTCAGAGAAACAGTGTGTTTAGCAGAGACTGAAGCTTCAGAGAAACAGTGTGTTCAACAGAGACTGAAGCTTCAGAGAAACAGTGTGTTCAACAGGAAGTGGTGATTTAGTAAACATGAGTGTTGTCCTGCTCTCGTTGGTGAAGCAGCGACTCACTGCGGCTGCTGAAGACATCTTTGTTCTGTTTGAAAGAACGATAGCAGAGTACGAGGAGGAACTGTCTCGTTCAAAACAGGAGAACGAGAGACACCGGAAACTACTGGACGCTGTTTTACAGCCTCAGCTTCAGATCCACAGAGCAGGTCTGTTCCCTCTTTATTCACTCTCTCTTTATAAACTGACTCTATTAACAGTTTAGACTTTTTATGAATTGTATTGGATAGCTCTTGGGGTAAAATAATGTTTACCTAGATTGTATTATGATTTTAATACATACTGAAATATTACTCTACAATATTATTGCCAGAAGAAATGCTAAAATAGAAAATTAAAACAAGAATATAATTTCATGTCACATTTCACCGATCAAATAATGCCTACGTTTATTTATTCGGTTCATTTAATGAATTTTTGGTAGGTTCCCTCCATTGATCTAGAACAGGGGTCTCCAACCTTTCTTCATCTGAGAGCTACTTTGAAAAAATGAAAGTGGCCAAGAGCTACACATCACATCGCTTACATGTATTCACATAGCCCTCATCAGTTGAATTAAGCTATACTTTTGTACACGTGTGAAATTGCAATACCTAAAGCTTATCAAAAATCTTAACTTCACATCAAGGTCCGAGAAAACGACAATTTCTCACATATTATTATTATGGCCCTCATAGTGAGTACATCACTGAACATTCACATAAATGTCCTTAATCACCACCTTACAAGCATCTCACTCTTTTGTACAGTTAGTGAGATGACTGGCGCTGCATGAAGTCCATCAGAGGTGTATACCCACTTAGGTTCACTCTAAGAGAGTCATTTAAATGTTCATCAGTCTGTCTTGTTCTGTATTTAGATTTCATTCATGGCAGAAAAATCTGCTTCACAAAGGTATGTAGAGCCAAATAAAGCAGACATGTTCAGCGCTGCTTGGTGGTATAGTTTTTTGGGTCTACACGGCTCCCGAAATGTTGTGAGTTTTGCCGAGACTTAAGCTGAACATTATTTTGGAGATGTATAACCTCCATCTCCACAGGATTGACACTGAACAGTTCAGCCATCTTCTTCTTCTTGACATTAAATTATAAACCATAATAAATCAATTGTATAGGTCTAGCCTCCCTATATCTGTGAGTGAAATTGTTCCATCCTCAAAAAAAAAGTCTAGCTGCAGCTTCTAGCAACGGTCTGCTGTTAAAAAAAGGAGACCGTGAATGTCTTGAATGTGGCATCACACACATGACTTAAGTCTGAACAAAGCAGACAACAGTGTGGGTGAACACTTACATTCTCTGTCTTACTGTTCCATGAATGTATGAGATTAAGTTAGCTCAATCAGTGATTAATAAAGTTTATATCGGGTCACTATCAGCCATTATTTTTAGGGAGGGGTTTGGACGGTGATTGCGGAAGCTTTCCTCCTGCCTTCACAAACTTTACACAAGTATTTATCAACTGAAAATAGCAAGTGGACATTCATACTCTGCAATCCAAGACTTGATTAAATCCACCAAAAAACTGACATGACGATAACGGGTGTTTTTCAAAAAACACAAATCCCTCCCTGTGTGTCTCTGAGCCCCAGCGGCACGGACTGATTCAGAGCGGGCCGTTCTGCTGTTGGGTCTGGACTGGTGTTGCTGGAGAAAGCAGACTGCTCTGTGTGTGGTGTCGCTGTGCCGCTGTCACGTCACCGACCAATTGGATATTCGTGTGACAGAAAACATTCTAAAATAAAAAAAACATTATTGTCCAGCCGCGGCCGAAAAATCAATAAGGAACCTTAGCTATAATCGATAATCGTGCGGCGAGCGACTGAAAAGCTGCCGGTAGCTCGCGATCGACGTGTTGGAGAGCCCTGATCTAGAAACATCAATTTGTTTAGCTTTTTTAAACACAACAGCTGTGTAAACATTCTATTAGTCCCCAAAAATATTTAAATGTAAATCAATAGGGGATCGACTTCTATCTTCTTAGCCTGAGATTTTTAGGTTTCACGTGTGTTTCCTGTTTCCTGCAGACGTCCAGCAGCTGGTGGTGGTTAAAGAAGAGGTTCCCCCTGAGCAGCAGGAGTGGAGCTCCAGTCTGGACCAGGAGGACCCAGAGCCCCCCCCACACATTAAAGAGGAACAGGAGGAACTCTGGAGCAGTCATGAGGGAGAGCCGCTTCAAGGGCTGGAGGAGGCTGATATCATCAAGTTCATATTCACTCCTGACCCTGTGAAGAGTGAAGATGATGAAGAGAAACCTCAGTCCTCTCAGCTTCATCAAAGACAAACTGAACTCGTGGAAACAGAAGCTGATGGAGAGGACTGTGGAGGACCAGAACCAGCCAGGAGCTCAGATCCAGAGAGACATTTACAACCAGAGACTGAGGACAACCCTGATTGGAAGGAGACCAGAGAATCAGGTTCAAACTCTCAGAAAAATAATCAAGACCCTTTCAGTGATTCAAGACGTAGTGCAGGAGAGAAATCATTCAGCTGCTCAGTCTGTGAGAAATCTTTTGCAAAGAGTGGAAGTTTAAAAGACCACATAAAAATCCATACAGGAGAGAAACCATTCAGCTGCTCAGTCTGTGAGAAATCTTTTACACAAAGTGGAAGTTTAAAAGACCACATGAAAATCCATACAGGAGAGAAACCATTCAGCTGCTCAGTCTGTGAGAAATCTTTTGCAAAGAGCGGAGGTTTAAAAGACCACATGAAAATCCATACAGGAGAGAAACCATTCAGCTGCTCAGTCTGTGAGAAATCTTTTACACAAAATGGAAGTTTAAAGGACCACATGAAAATCCATACAGGAGAGAAACCATTCAGCTGCTCAGTGTGTAAAAAAGCTTTTGCACAGAGTGCAAATTATCATCGACACATGAGAATACACACCCGAGTTAAACCATTCAGCTGCTCAGTCTGTGAGAGAGCTTTTGCACTGAGAGGACCTTTCCAACGACACATGAAAAACCACACTGGAGAGAAACCATTCATCTGCTCAGTCTGTGAGAAAGCTTTTGCACTGAGAGGACCTTTACAACGACACATGAAAAACCACACAGGAGAGAAACCATTCAGCTGCTCAGTATGTGAGAACTCTTTTGGACGGAGTGGAAATTTAAAGGAACACATGAAAATCCATACAGGAGAGAAACCATTCAGCTGCTCACTCTGTGAGAAATCTTTTAAACGGAGAGGAGTTCTAAAGCGCCACATGAGAATCCATACAGGAGAGAAACCATTCAGCTGCTCAGTCTGTGAGAACTCTTTTACACACAGTGGAACTTTACAGGACCACTTGCGAATCCATACAGGAGAGAAACCATTCAGCTGCTTAGTCTGTGATAAATCTTTTAAACGGAGAGGATATCTAAAGACACACATGAGAATGCATACAGGAGAGAAACCGTTCAGATGCAGTATTTGTGACAAAAGATTCACGCAGAGATATCAGGTCAAAATCCATAAGTGTGTTGGTCGTCAGTCCTCACAGCTTCATCAAACTCAAATTGAGGAGATCAGAGAGGCAGAGCCTCCAGCCAGCAGCTCAGCTGAGCACATGGAAACAGAAGTTGATGGAGAGGAATGTGGAGGACCAGAACCAGCCAGGAACTCAGATCCAGAGCGACAATTACAACCAGAGACTGAGGACAACCCTGAAGACTCTTCAGAACCTGAGACTGAAGACAGTTATTATTATTAGGTTTAAACTCTTTGAGTTGGTCCCAGTAAGTGTGTGTATAACGTGATACCTCCTCTAAATGTGATAAAACGTCATTGCTCTAAGTCAAGTCTGAATGTGCATTAAAACAAATATTAAGCACAGAAACAAGTCCATTGTGCTCTAATAACACAAAAGTAACCAACACTTATGGCGACACTGACAGAGAACCAGCCAAGAACATGACTTTTATAATTAAAAAAAATATTACTCCTGAAGAGAGAAACCATTTGGTTGCTCAGTTTGTGACCAAAAACGTAGACACAAAGTGACAAGAAAAAGCAACGGCTGATTTCTTATCGTTTAGTTGATATCACTAGCTAATGTGAGTTTACATTTCATCGTGATACTTTTGAAGAATCGTTGTTAAGCCCTGAGCCTGTTTGTCAGGTTTCAGGCTCGAAAATGACATTCCCTGAACAAATGACCATATCTTCTAAAAGGGGTACATTAATAATCTTTTTTCTCAAAGTAATGATACACCTGTGAGTTGGATGTAGAGAAGTGAGAATCAATATAGATGTTTTTATTTTAAAGTATATTCAGATTGAACATAGTAGAAAAATGTAAATTATAGTGTCTGTTCAAAAAAAAGAAATTACTTTATATGAAAACCACCCTTGAATGATGGGATAGTAGACTGAAAGCTTTAGGAGTCCAAACTATAACATATAAGTACCCTGTATCAAGATTGATGCAAAACAAGTGACATTTGACCTTTTTAGAGAGATTTAGAAAAAAACAAAACACTTCTGGGGTCACTTTGGTGGATTTTCCATATCTCTGGGCCCCCTCGTTCGATACCTCTTTGTAACCGTTAGAGCCAATAGAATTGAGGGGAAGTTCCTAAAATCCATCTGAACATTACCCATTGGTGAATGAGTGCTGCACAGCCAGAATGCACCGGAACCGGAAGCTGCGATACACTCTGGTTGCTATCATTAGCAGCTAATATAAATTGAATTATGGATTATCAATAATTTTTTTAAAGTGACAGACACATTGGATTAACCTTCAGCCGCGTTTTTATCGTTTTAATTCCATTGAACACGACTTTAGATCAGAATAACAGCTAAGGTGAGACGATCACCCGTGTTTGCTCCGTAATGCTACGTCTGTGTTTAATACCCATATAATCTGATATCTTGTATGTGCAGTGATGATAAGTTATAAGGGTATTTTTACCTTGAGTTCTGGGCTAAGTGAGTTAGCATTTTGACGCTTCTTTTGAGACTTGTGTTTTGTTTTGGTAAAAATGGTTTGTATTGTCAGTTAGCGGAGTTTCTTCCCGTTAATCTGGTATGACACATTAATAGCTGTTTAAATATTAAGAAGCCGTGAAACACCGTCTACCGGGGGCTCTCGGGCTTAACAAAGTGAACTCCTTTTGAAAAGGAAGGACTCGCTGTGTTAAAACTTCTTCCTGCCGTGTCCCACAATCAGCTGGGATCCGGCTCTGACCCACATTGCTGTTGGCGGCCCGCACTGTAGCTCCTGGTGCCACTTATTGCTATGTAGCTAATAAACGCTAGCTGTTGTTTAACCCCCTGTGGTCAGACAGTGCTGGGAATTCTGTTTTTTTAAGCAGACCCGGCAGCAGCTCCAAACAATGGTGACAACTTAACAGTTCATTTAAAAACGGTTTATTTTGTCAGTAAGGTTTGATTAAGCTGGCGAGGCTATGCAAAGTAATAGCAGTTACATTTAAACAGGAAGTACTAAGACATGTGGAAGTCTGCTTGAAATTATTTCTTTATTAATTACCTAGTTTTGCCGTTGATTTCCATCCAGTGCTTATGTATAATTATTAATGTATTTAATATCAGTTATTATATGCCAAATAAACACATTGTATAACAACATAAAGGATCACCCTTCCTCCTCAGTCCACTGGAAGAATTTATTTGTATTTATTTAAACATGTTTGCTCTTTGTTCTTATGAATAATTATGAGTTACTTTTTCTAAATATGCCAAAATAAAGGTAGTACCAACCCATTTCTCACATCTATATTCTGTGTTATGATTGTATGTTAATCTGTCAGTGAATCATTATTTAAATGAGTCGACGCTCCATCAGATACCCCTCTCTGCAGCTGGAGGTGTGTTTGTCCCTGTGCAATCAGAAGGTGCTCTGCAGCAGACAGTGGCAGCCGCAGCCGGCCGGACATTCGTCCTGCCGCCTGAACCAGTCCATCATGTGACTCGTGTGTCCTCCATGTCCGCAGTTCAGGCAGAAGTTTGAGGATCCGCGGACGGCGACGTGGCAGATGGCGCACTGGAAGGTGAGGCGTTTACAGACAGCGCACTGAGTCCCACGAGCCTGACTGCGGCAGTGACAGCAGTACACACCGAATTCTGCACAGAGAGAACACACACACTCTGGGTATTGTAGAATACTGGTTATTTACAAATCACACGGCTTCGCTGAATACTCAATGCTGATTGGTCTGATTCGGAGGTTGCTAATACTCGATAACTGCTGTTAAGCAAAATAATGACCGTTGATGAGGAGGAACAAGGGAGATAAGGAAAGAGGTTAAAAGACAGAGATGGAAGGGAACAGCAGAAGAAGACAAAGGAAGTAAACACTAAAGGGAACAGCAGAAGAAGAAAGACAGGAAGTAAACTATAAAGGGAACAGCAGAAGAAGACAGACAGGGGTCGTGTCTCAATTCAGGGGCTGCACCCTTCGGAGTACGCAGCCTACGCGGTCCACGGAGGACCCAGCCCACGTAGACCGGGTAGGCTGAACTGAGCGGCCTACGAAATGAGACGGTCTAGCCTACGGAGGGCTTCGTATTTACGTCGCGTGATTTTTTTGGAGATCACCGTCGGCGATGAATTAAAGAGGACCAGGTAAATAAGATGAAGCTGTTCCTTTAGCCCCCAGTAATGTTACATTAGTAAGTTAACAAGTACATTATATATAGCTGTAATTTAATCATATTATTTCATATTTAAAATAAGTCTTAATTTTTCTGTACTAATAAAACAATATGTTTTTAAATGAACAAAAGCATGTTGGATAGATTGATTCTTAACAATATTAGTGTTCTAATCTTAATAGCTGTGATCATAACAGTGTATATTCTCTTTCTTCCCCTAACCCTGCCCAGATGATGTCCCACTGACCCCAGGTCAGCAGCACCGTGCCCCCCGCTCTGCTGAAATACACAATTAAACATTTTCTATGACCTATTTTTGTATTAATAAAATTAAACTGAAGACAGTTGAATGACGTAGAGCAGGGGTCGGCAACCTTTTTGATATGAAGTGCCATTTAAAAAAAAAATTGTTATCAGCCAACGATCGAGAATTATCAAGGGGGGGGGGTGAGGAGCTTGACGCACGTCAACTATCAGCAGGAGGGCGGGGGAGCCTCGCTGCGGGGGAGCAGTGTGTGGACCTGTCAGCGCAACTTACATGATGCCGAATTTAACAAACACATTTAAATAATTGTTTAAACAGCATAATAATAAGGACGATCTGTGATTCTCCAGAGCACACGTGTTATGATATTAGGGTCACGCAGAGTGAGATGAGATCGCTGTCCCTTTAAGAGAGAGAGGGGTGTGGCTTGTGCATGTGTGTGTGTGGATGGTAGAGCGACAGTGAGGGAACGTGTGTATGTTTCTGGAAGTGAAACGAGGAAGCAGAAAAACAGAGGTCTGCCCTCCCCGACTACGGTCTGGGAGCCGACAGGAAAGTTCAACACACAGATGGCCAGTCCGCCCCTTTGTAGTATATTATTTCAATGAGAGATGAGCAGATCGCCACTGGGCTTTCAACTAAAGACACAGCCACACAGAACCTGCAGCATGTGTACAGCTCCTTATGGGTACTGCAGTTAGTGAAGTGCTTTCCTCTCCGTGGTGAAACGATCAGCACCACGGAGGAAAGCGGCAGAAAGTCACCTGGAGGTAAAGAGAGCGGGGCTGCGCTGCGTGCATGGCTTCCTGCTGCGGGTAACGGGGAGACGCGCTCTGGCGGCGGCCTCGTTCAGGATCCGAAAATACAATTTAAATATTTTGCACACTTATTCCACTTATTCCTAGGGTGCCACTGGTTACGGTGCCGCGTGCCGGTGCCAGGGGTTGCCGACCCCTGACCTCGAGATACCCTATTATTCCACTGCTTATGTTCACATGTTGTAAATAATGGTTACAACCTCAGTAAATGAAATAAACAATGTGTTTAACAATTACAATTTAATATTGTATTTTCATCTAATCACAAAGTAGAGGTAAGAATATATCCATCCTCTCTGCAGCTTCATGTCTTCTGTTATTATAACTTCCATCATTGAGACAGGAAATCAGTCACGTTATTTAACATCACCAGCAGTAACACAAATATCAGCAAGTGTGTTTATGGAGTTGTTTATTTGTATTGTTTGTGCAGCAAGTAAAGAAGCAGCTGTTTGGGGAATCAGACGGACTCCAGCTATAATCGTTAGATATCTATTAAAAGAAAGGACACATACAAAATCTAATTCTGAAACTAAGACACGAGTCTGTAGGACGGCAGCAAGCAGAGGTCTGGGTGGAGGATGCTCCTGATCTCTCCAGCACCTCGGGGGGTCCAGGTGGATGGCAGCTCTGTCCTGATGATCCGCTGGGGTTAGGGGTCCTTCTCCAGCGCCTCGGGGGTCCAGGTGGATGGCAGCTCTGTCTTGATGATCCGCTGGGGTTAGGGGTCCTTCTCCAGCACCTCGGGGGGTCCAGGTGGATGGCAGCTCTGTCCTGATGATCCGCTGGGGTTAGGGGTCCTTCTCCAGCGCCTCGGGGGGTCCAGGTGGATGGCAGCTCTGTCCTGATGATCCGCTGGGGTTAGGGGTCCTTCTCCAGCGCCTCGGGGGGGTCCAGGTGGATGGCAGCTCTGTCCTGATGATCCGCTGGGGTTAGGGGTCCTTCTCCAGCACCTCGGGGGGTCCAGGTGGATGGCAGCTCTGTCCTGATGATCCGCTGGGGTTAGGGGTCCTTCTCCAGCACCTCGGGGGGTCCAGGTGGATGGCAGCTCTGTCCTGATGATCCGCTGGGGTTAGGGGTCCTTCTCCAGCACCTCGGGGGTCCAGCTGGATGCAGCTCTGTCCTGATGATCCGCTGGGGTTAGGGGTCCTTCTCCAGCAGATCCATTTCTCCAGAATTTTCCTAATTACAGAGAAAAACAAGAGAAAAGTGAATGAATCATATTAAACACAGCGTTGCAGAAGTATTATTCCAAATTGAACTCTAAGCATTTCAGACAAACAATCCCTAAAGGATCGTTTAAAATGATGTACTGTTCTGGTTTTTAAAAACTAAAGAGATGAACTGACGTCACACCTGCACCCCTTTGACAGCACAAACTAACACCAAGCTAAAGGCTGCTGTCTATTTGTGATTGTCTTATTATTAGGGGATCAGGATAAATTAAATAAACTTTAACCTAAATAAAAGATGATCAAATCTGGTGGAAATATTGAAAGTAGGCTTTTCTTTTAGCCTCAAAGCAGAGCTGAATACAAAGGTTGTAATTTTGTCCCAAAGTTTAATAAACAGTAAAACATTGGAACATGTCAGAGAAATAAATAAAGCTAACAGCAGCTACACGTCAGGGTAGCGTTTTATAAATCCCACCGTGCTGTCGGCTCTACCGGTCTAAATGTTTTCACTTTGGTCTGTGTATGTAATATAAAGTATAACTTATCTATAACAGAGATCTCTATGACTTTAGTAAACTTCTGAACTGAATTAAAAACAGTGCAGTACGTCCAGCTAGCTAGTTAGCGTCACATATGTATCCGTACCTTTTAATGCCCCTTGGTTTTGACGTGTGTGACGTTAGTTAATTTAAAGTAAGTTAAAATCCAATACTCACATTTATTAGTGATTCCTCCGCTCGCTGCTGCTTTTAAATCCACTCTGCTGGGAGACCGGCTCCCTCTTCCCTGCGCGCATTGCACCCTGGGATATGGTAGGCCGCGGAGTGTACATCAGATGTATCCTTCAAATTGGGGAAAAGTAGGCCGCATTCGGAGGAGTCTCATCTTTTTTTAAAATTGGGACAGCCTTCGTTCGGCGGAAGTGACGTAAGCGGTCTACGAATGCACCCTTCGAAGGACACAACCCCTGAATTGAGACACGGCCAGGGAGTAAACACTAAAGGGAATAGCAGAAGAAGACAGACAGGAAGTAAACACTAAAGGGAACAGCAGAAGAAGACAGACAGGAAGTAAACACTAAAGGGAACAGCAGAAGAAGACAGACAGGAAGTAAACACTAAAGGGAACAGCAGAAGAAGACAGACAGGAAGTAAACACTAAAGGGAACAGCAGAAGACAGACAGGAAGTAAACACTAAAGGGAACAGCAGAAGACAGACAGGAAGTAAACACTAAAGGGAACAGCAGAAGAAGACAGACAGGAAGTAAACACTAAAGGGAACAGCAGAAGAAGACAGACAGGAAGTAAACACTAAAGGGAACAGCAGAAGAAGACAGACAGGAAGTAAACACTAAAGGGAACAGCAGAAGAAGACAGACAGGAAGGAAACACTAAAGGGAACAGCAGAAGAAGACAGACAGGAAGTAAACACTAAAGGGAACAGCAGAAGAAGACAGACAGGAAGTAAACACTAAAGGGAACAGCAGAAGAAGACAGACAGGAAGGAAACACTAAAGGGAACAGCAGAAGAAGACAGACAGGAAGTAAACACTAAAGGGAACAGCAGAAGAAGACAGACAGGAAGTAAACACTAAAGGGAACAGCAGAAGAAGACAGACAGGAAGGAAACACTAAAGGGAACAGCAGAAGAAGACAGACAGGAAGTAAACACTAAAGGGAACAGCAGAAGAAGACAGACAGGAAGTAAACACTAAAGGGAACAGCAGAAGAAGACGCACCGATGCCTTTGTGGGGTTCAGGGGGGCAGGAGGCGAACTTGAGGACGTCGGCTCTCTTCTCCCTCAGACCCCAGCGGTGAAGGATTTCTCCGTAACTCTTCTTGAAGTCGTCGAACTGCAGCGTGTTGGTCGGGTCCAGCAGTCTGGAAGAGGAAGTGATGTCACAAAGCACAACTTTATTAACACATTGTACCTCACAACAGGTGGTTCTAGATTACACCATCCGTGAACTTTAAAAAAACAGTTTTCAAAACATTATATGAAACAACAAATACTCGAGGTATTAAGCATGTTTTTATATTCTTTCAATTCATGTTATTAATGTATAAACTAGGGCTGTCAAGTTAACGCGTTAATAAAATTAACGCCACTAATTATTTTAACGCATGTGCATTTTTTGTCCTCGGCCGCGCCGTAGTTTCAGATCGCATCAAGTTTAAAACACAATCCAAGCACACTGCTGATGCCGACAGCCCCGCTCCTGCCGCCCGCTGGCAGCAGACCACACTTGAAAGTTTGCTGCTCGTAGACGTGTCGAAAGTGTCCAGGCGTCTCCCCCGCACACGAAAGTGTGCGGGGGAGACGCCTGGACACTTTCA
>CADEHL010001539.1:90000-103633 GCA_902827135.1 Harpagifer antarcticus
TCTTCTGTTCCCTTTAGTGTTTAATTCCTGTCTGTCTTCTTCTGTTCCCGTTAGTATTCCTGTCTTCTGCTGTTCCCTTTAGTGTTTACTTCCTGCCTGTCTTCTTCTGCTGTTCCCTTTAGTGTTTACTTCCTGTCTTTCTTCTTCTGCTGTTCCCTTTAGTGTTTACTTCCTGTCTGTCTTCTTCTGCTGTTCCCTTTAGTGTTTACTTCCTGTCTGTCTTCTTCTGCTGTTCTCTTTGGTGTTTACTTCCTGTCTGTCTTCTTCTGTTCCCATTAGTGTTTGTCTTCTGCTGTTCCCTTTAGTGTTTACTTCCTGTCTGTCTTCTTCTGCTGTTCTCTTTGGTGTTTACTTCCTGTCTGTCTTCTTCTGTTCCCATTAGTGTTTGTCTTCTTCTGTTCCCTTTAGTGTTAACTTCCTGTCTGTCTTCTTCTGCATTCCCCTTTAGTGTTTACTTCCTGTCTGTCTTATTCTGTTCCCTTTAGTGTTAACTTCCTGTCTGTCTTCTTCTGTTCCCGTTAGTGTTTCTGTCTTCTGCATTCCCCTTTAGTGTTTACTTCCTGTCTGTCTTATTCTGTTCCCTTTAGTGTTTACTTCCTGTCTGTCTTCTTCTGCTGTTCCCTTTAGTGTTTAATTCCTGTCTGTCTTCTTCTGTTCCCTTTAGTGTTTACTTCCTGTATGTCTTCTTCTGCTGTTCCCTTTAGTGTTTACTTCCTGTCTGTCTTCTTCTGTTCCCTTTCGTGTTTACTTCCTGCCTGTCTTCTTCTGCTGTTCCCTTTAGTGTTTAATTCCTGTCTGTCTTCTTCTGTTCCCTTTAGTGTTTAATTCCTGTCTGTCTTCTTCTGTTCCCGTTAGTATTCCTGTCTTCTGCTGTTCCCTTTAGTGTTTACTTCCTGCCTGTCTTCTTCTGCTGTTCCCTTTAGTGTTTACTTCCTGTCTTTCTTCTTCTGCTGTTCCCTTTAGTGTTTACTTCCTGTCTGTCTTCTTCTGCTGTTCCCTTTAGTGTTTACTTCCTGTCTGTCTTCTTCTGCTGTTCTCTTTGGTGTTTACTTCCTGTCTGTCTTCTTCTGTTCCCATTAGTGTTTGTCTTCTGCTGTTCCCTTTAGTGTTTACTTCCTGTCTGTCTTCTTCTGCTGTTCTCTTTGGTGTTTACTTCCTGTCTGTCTTCTTCTGTTCCCATTAGTGTTTGTCTTCTTCTGTTCCCTTTAGTGTTAACTTCCTGTCTGTCTTCTTCTGCATTCCCCTTTAGTGTTTACTTCCTGTCTGTCTTATTCTGTTCCCTTTAGTGTTAACTTCCTGTCTGTCTTCTTCTGTTCCCGTTAGTGTTTCTGTCTTCTGCATTCCCCTTTAGTGTTTACTTCCTGTCTGTCTTATTCTGTTCCCTTTAGTGTTAACTTCCTGTCTGTCTTCTTCTGTTCCCCTTAGTGTTTACTTCCTGTCTGTCTTCTTCTGTTCCCTTTAGTGTTTACTTCCTGTCTGTCTTCTTCTGCTGTCCCCTTTAGCGTTTACTTCCTGTCTGCCTTCTTCTGTTCCTGTTATTGTTTACTTCCTGTCTGTCTTCTTCTGCTGTTCCCTTTGGTGTTTACTTCCTGTCTGTCTTCTTCTGTTCCCGTTAGTGTTTCTGTCTTCTGCTGTCCCCTTTAGTGTTTACTTCCTGTCTGTCTTCTTCTGCTGTCCCCTTTAGCGTTTACTTCCTGTCTGTCTTCTTCTGTTCCCGTTATTGTTTACTTCCTGCCTGGCTTCTTCTGCTGTTCCATTTAGTGTTTACTTCCTGTCTGTGTTCTTCTGTTCCCTTTAGTGTTCACTTCCTGTCTGTTTTCTTCTGCTCTTCCCTTTAGTGTTTACTTCCTGTCTGTCTTCTGCTGTTTCCTTTAGTGTTTACTTCCTGTCTGTCTTCTTCTGCTGTCCCCTTTAGTGTTTACTTCCTGTCTGTCTTCTTCCGTTCCCGCTAGTGTTAACTTCCTGTCTGTCTTCTTCTGCTGTTCCCTTTGGTGTTTACTTCCTGTCTGTCTTCTTCTGCTGTTCCCTTTAGTGTTTACTTCCTGTCTGTCTTCTTCTGCTGTTCCCTTTAGTGTTGACTTCCTGTCTGTCTTCTTCTGCTGTCCCCTTTAGTGTTAACTTCCTGTCTGTCTTCTTCTGTTCCCGTTAGTGTTTCTGTCTTCTGCATTCCCCTTTAGTGTTTACTTCCTGTCTGTCTTCTTCCGTTCCCGCTAGTGTTAACTTCCTGTCTGTCTTCTTCTGCTGTTCCCTTTAGTGTTTACTTCCTGTCTGTCTTCTTCTGCTGTTCCCTTTAGTGTTTACTTCCTGTCTGTCTTCTTCTGTTGACGCCCATCAATCTGTCTTTTAACGTCTTTCCTTCTCTTGTTCATTTCCTTTCTTTAATGGGGACAGTTTAGCCATCATGAATCCAAACTTTTGTGGTCACAAATATATCGATGAATATTCAAAAAGCATTTCATGGTGTTTCCTGATGGAGAAATATATTTTTGTTGTCCACAGCGGATGTTAAATTGACCAGACTTCTTTCTGAAGATTGATATGACTGCACATAGTCCCTGATCCTTGTGTAACACACCCTGCCTTTCACATCGAGCTTCTCTCAGCGGATTCCTCAGTCACTTCAGCAACAAGAGCAGAGGGAGCACAGAGTGTTTCTGTCCAGAGAAAAGGAGAATATATCACTAACAGTGAGAAGTGAAATGGCGCAGAGAGGAGTTCAGCTGGACCGGGAGACCTTCTCTTGTTCCATCTGTCTGGATCTACTGAAGGACCCGGTGACGGTCCCCTGTGGACACAGCTACTGCATGAAGTGTATTAACAGCCACTGGGATGGAGCGGAGGTCCACAGCTGCCCTCAGTGCAGGCAGAGCTTCACACCGAGGCCTGTCCTGCTGAAAAGCACCATGTTAGCAGATTTAGTCGAGGAGCTGAAGAAGACTGGACCCCCTGCTGCTCCTGCTGATCTCTGCTATGCTGGAGCTGAAGACGTGGCCTGTGATGTCTGCACTGGGAGGAAGCTGAGAGCCTGTAAGTCCTGTCTGCAGTGTGTGGCCTCTTACTGTGAGACACACCTCCACCCTCACTATGAATCAGCTGCATTACAGAAACACAAGCTGGTGGAGCCCTCCAAGAAGCTCCAGGAGAACATCTGCTCTCGTCACGACGAGGTGAAGAAGCTGTTCTGCCGCACTGATCAGCAGAGTATCTGTTATCTCTGCTCTGTGGACGAACACAAAGGCCACGACACGGTGTCAGCTGCAGCAGAAAGCACTGAGAGGCAGAGAGAGCTGGAGGGGAGTCGACTAAACATCCAGCAGAGGATCCAGGAGCGAGAGGAAGATGTGAAGCTGCTTCAGCAGGAGGTGGAGATCATCAGCCGCTCTGCTGATGAAGCAGTGGATGAAAGTGAGAAGATGTTCACCCAGCTGATCCGTATCATGCAGGAGAGAAGCTCTGATGTGAAGCAGCAGGTCAGATCCCAGCAGAAGAGGGAAGTGAGTCGAGTCAGAGAGCTTCAGGCGAAGCTGGAGCTGGAGATCAATGATCTGAAGAGGAGAGACGCTGAGCTGGAGCAGCTGTCACTCACAGAGGACCACAACCAGTTCCTGCAAAGCTACTCTTCACTGCCAGCCTTCAGTGTAACCAATCACTCACCCAGCAGCAACACCCGTCCTCTCAGATACTTTGAGGATGTGACAGAGGATTTATCAGGGGTCAGAGACAAACTACAGAAGGTCCTGAGGGTCAAGTGGACCAACATCTCACTGACTGAAGTCAGAGTTTTACGCCCACAACCAGAGCCCGACACCAGAGCTGGATTCTTAAAATATGCAAGAGAAATCACTCTGGATCCAAACACAGCATACAAACAGCTGCATTTATCTAAGGAAAACAGAGCAGCAGCATTCAAGAGTTATTCACAATATATTTGCAGTCACTCAGACAGATTCACTGAGACCAATCAGGTCCTGAGCAGAGAGAGTCTGACTGGACGTTGTTACTGGGAGGTGGAGTGGATAGGAGAAGGATGCAGTGTAGCTGTCACATACAAGAGCATCAGCAGAGCCGGGTGGTCAGGTAGTTTTGGAGAAAACGATCAATCTTGGGAATTAAGTTGTTTCTACAACGAATGTAGATTTGTGTACAATAGTGTCAACACTCCCGTCTCAAGTCCTCGGTTCTCCAGAATGGGAGTGTACCTGGATCACACTGCAGGTATTCTGTGCTACTACAGCATCATCGATGAAACCATGACCCTCCTTCACAGAGTCCAGACCGCGTTCACTCAGCCGCTGTATGCTGGAATTGGGTTCAATAATGGTTGGAGAAACATTGTTGAGATATCGGTTGGAAGTTAACGTGGAAGTGAATGGACTATGTGGGAATGACACCACTTTACCAGTGTTGCAAAATAATGGACAAAGGCATGCCAACTCAAAGCTAGTTAGCAGCTACAAGGATTCCAAGGAACAGGAGGGCTGTGTACCGGGTAATACATCTACAAGTGGTAGTCGTCCCTCGAACTCTCTGGGTGCAAAGCCGAAGAGTAAATCATTTCCATGGGATTTGGGAGGACGAACAACAGGTAGAGCCCAGCGCTCTGAAATCTGTGATGCGACTGGCTGGCCAAGGCAGAACGTATGAAAGTTAGCGCTGAGCTTCAGTCTGCAATGTTCCAAACAACAGAGCCAGAAATCTAGGTGTAGTCATGGACTCTGACCTGAGTTTCAACAGCCACAATAAAACAGTTACTAAATCAGCCTACTATCACCTAAAGAACATATCTAGGATTAAAAGACTAATGTCGCAGCAGGATTTGGAAAAACTTGTCCATGCTTTTATCTTCAGTAGACTCGACTACTGCAATGGTGTCTTCACAGGTCTCACTAAAACATCTATTAGGAAGCTGCAGCTGATTCAGAACGCCGCTGCTCGAGTCCTCACTGACACTAAGAAAGTGGATCACTCCTGTTCTGAAGTCTTTACACTGGCTTCCTGTGTGTCAAAGAATAGATTTCTAAATACTGCTTCTGGTTTATAAAGCTTTGAATGGTTTAGGCCCAAAATACATTTGTGACCTCCTGCTAAATGATGAAGCATCCAGATCTCTCAGGTCTTCAGGGACTGGTCAGCTTTCTGTCCCCAGAGTCAGAACTAAACATGGAGAAGCAGCATTCAGTTATTATGCTCCATCTGGAACAAACTCCCAGAAACCCGCAGGTCCGCTGCAACTCTGACTACTTTGAAATCCAGCAAGAAGACTTTTCTTTTTGCCGCTGCTTTTAATTGAAACCGAGCCGTTGTGTTCATCAGTAAAGTGGAACTTCTGTGTGAACTATTCACATCTTAATCTGCACTGTAACTTTTTATTCATGTATTTTGTCTTTGACTGATTTTAAATGCCTTTGTCTGAATGTCTTTCATTTTTGTAAAGCACCTTGAATTGCCTTGTGTTGAAAGCTATATAAATAAACTTGCCTTGCCTTATTTTGGTACTTCATTACAAATCTCTGTTTGTATTGTGTATTTTATGTTTAACCGTTATTGATAGGCTTCTTTTTTGACGGTGTCTTCGCTGTTTGATGCTTTACTAAAGCTGGACGAGGCTCTCTGAATACAGCAGCTTGTGTTCAGGTTTATATCTGAAAGAATAATCCAACTTTAAAAATATGTGAATTGAAATGTCTGGAGTATAATCTCCTGGTTTTGTAAATCTTATTTTCTGATATTTTCTGAAATGTTTTATTATTTGTATCGCCTAAATGCTTAGCCTAATGTTGCTTATATTGCATTATCGTTGTTGGAAATGACATCTTAATGGGTTATTCCCAACTTCTTTTAACATTTCTTTATAAATTACTGCACAATATAAATGGTAAATGGACTGTACTTATATAGCGCTTTATCCAGTCATTACGACCCCTCAAAGCGCTTTACATACTACATGTCATTCACCCATTCACACCCATTCATACAGAGCAGTGCCACTTGCTCTAGGACCTAACATTCACACACATTCACACACCGTTGGCCATCGGGAGCAACTCAGGGTTAAGTATCTTGCCCAAGGATACATCGACATGTTGGCTGCACGGGCTGGGATCGAACCCACAACCTTCTGGTTGAAAGACGACCGCACTCCCTCGCAGCCACAGTCGCTAGAAGAGCTTTACTTCCGATTAAAGGGTAAGTGAATAGAGTTTAAGGTAAGGAGAAAGTCATTTCATTAAGCAATTGTACATGTAATGGAGTAATGCACTGTGGTACTTCTACTTTTAAAGATATCTCTTTAATCTGAAACTTGAAATGCAGCTTTAGCTCGGGCTGAAATGCAGCTTTAGCTCGGGCTGAAATGCAGCTTTAGCTCGGGCTGACCTCGGGCTGAAATGCAGCTTTAGCTCGGGCTGAAATGCAGCTTTAGCTCAGGCTGAAATGCAGCTTTAGTTCAGGCTGAAATGCAGCTTTAGTTCAGGCTGAAATGCAGCTTTAGTTCGGGCTGAAATGCAGCTTTAGCTCGGGCTGAAATGCAGCTTTAGCTCGGGCTGAAATGCAGCTTTAGCTCGGGCTGAAATGCAGCTTTAGCTCAGGCTGAAATGCAGCTTTAGCTCAGGCTGAAATGCAGCTTTAGCTCAGGCTGAAATGCAGCTTTAGTTCGGGCTGAAATGCAGCTTTAGCTCGGGCTGAAATGCAGCTTTAGCTCAGGCTGAAATGCAGCTTTAGCTCAGGCTGAAATGCAGCTTTAGCTCGGGCTGAAATGCAGCTTTAGCTCAGGCTGAAATGCAGCTTTAGCTCGGGCTGAAATGCAGATTTAGCTCAGGCTGAAATGCAGCTTTAGCTCAGGCTGAAATGCAGCTTTAGCTCAGGCTGAAATGCAGCTTTAGCTCAGGCTGAAATGCAGATCTTTTGTCTTAAATGCTTCATATTACATTAATTATTACGTTAAGCAGCAGTTGAAGTATGTTATGGCACGTGTGTCCTATGCACCCTAAAGCACCCTAACACAAAGTGTGATATAGGTTATATAAATAACATTTATTTGACTATAATGATAACTTGATGTCATGACTCAGCTGTTTTTAAGCAGTAAAACAGACTTTAAATATCTCAATTGCAAATGTTCTCTGTGTGCTACCTTATACTTTTACTCCACTACGACTATTGTTTTACTTTTACATTTAGATTAAAGCAGATTTAGGTGGTTTATTAGATGAATGAAGATGCATTGTTACAGGTCAAACGCACTGTCGCGGCCCGTTCTTGTAGGATATCTAAAAACTGTGCCACGTCAACCGGATCCGCTTCTTGACTCACACGTTAAAAACCATCCAAATAAAGCTCTGTAGGCGCTGAGTTCTTCCTCGGCCGATTTATTTACTTCCATATATTTAAACAAAATGATCAGTGTAACGTGAGGTCAAAGACTGTTCCGATTCCGCGTTCATTGCTGGAGACAATTTCCTCCTCCCGCTCAGCCCCACCCCTTCCTTATATCACAGGTGTGGCTCGCAGTAAATCAAAGTTTTTCTCCGAATATTTAATTCGGTACTAATACATAAATGGAAAGAATATATTAAGATCTAAATGAATAAGAAAAGAATACACTCATTGTCAACACAGAAAATGGCTCTAACACGCACCTTTACAGTGACTCTTGAAGCTTTGAAGTCCCGCCTAAAGACCACCTCTTTTCCCTCGCTTACCAGTCAGTCTGTCCTATGTGCATGCTTTACTGTCTGTCCATAGCCTTTATGTGCCTTGTATTTATACTTATGTGTGCGTTTTATCTATTCGTGTAATATTATATTTTATTATAATGTTATGTTCATTGTGAAGCACGTTGGCAAACCCTCTGTTGTTAAACTGCTATATAAATAAAGTGGATTGGATTGGATGAACACATTCACATTTAAAATCAATAATATAGTATTTCTATATTCTCTATATATTCTGAAATTCTGCATAATGAGTAGAAAAGTATCAAAGTATACATATAAGTAAAAGTGTATATTTTGATGCCAATACTTTTCTACTTGAGGAACATTTTCATAGCAGAGTTTATATTGTGGTATTCATTTTACTTAAGTACTTCTTCCACTGCTGCTTATTGTAAGTCTCGCTAGATACATTATATATATATATTATTATTTTAATTTGTATTCTATTTTGTCTTTACCTTGTGTGAAAGCTGTTTTTAACTCTGACCTGTTGCTGCCATACACGCCTGAACTTCCCCACGGGGTTAAATAAAGTTCCATCTTATCTTATCTTATAAAAGCCTGAGCTAAATACATTTAATGTTGTTTTGCTGTTGTTTTCTGACTTTTTTCTCAAGATATTGATCTGAGTACGGTTAAGGTTTCCATATTCGGTTATATAATTAAAACGAAAATTAATAGAATCCACAATGTAAAAATGCTCATAGGTCTATACTTATATACTACATGTACATGGTTTGGTAAACTGACATGAAAGAGTGTAAGGTCTGATATAGCTTATCACTGAAGGCGTCACTATTCAGCAGAGGGAAGACACCCTCACTCTCACAGCAGGAGGCCCCTGACTCAATGGGATATTACTGTAAGCTTTAGTTTAGTCCAGGGGTCGGCAACCCCCTGGCACGCGGCACCGTAACCAGTGGCACCCTAGGAATAAGTGGAATAAGTGTGTAAAATATTACAGGCTTTATACTCCGAAAGGGATCCATCCTAGGCTTTATACTCAAAAAGGGATCCATCCTAGGCTTTATACTCAAAAAGGGATCCATCCTAGGCTTTATACTCAGAAAGGATCCATCCTAGGCTTTATACTCAGAAAGGGATCCATCCTAGGCTTTATACTCAGAAAGGGATCCATCCTAGGCTTTATACTCAGAAAAGGATCCATCCTAGGCTTTATACTCAAAAAGGGATCCATCCTAGGCTTTATACTCAAAAAGGGATCCATCCTAGGCTTTATACTCAGAAAGGGATCCATCCTAGGCTTTATACTCAGAAAGGGATCCATCCTAGGCTTTATACTCAAAAAGGGATCCATCCTAGGCTTTATACTCAAAAAGGGATCCATCCTAGGCTTTATACTCAAAAAGGGATCCATCCTAGGCGTTATACTCAGAAAGGGATCCATACTAGGTTTTATACTCAGAAAGGGATCCATCCTAGGCTTTATACTCAGAAAGGATCCATCCTAGGCTTTATACTCAAAAAGGGATCCATCCTAGGCTTTATACTCAGAAGGGATCCATCCTAGGCTTTATACTCAGAAAGGGATCCATCCTAGGCGTTATACTCAGAAAGGATCCATCCTAGGTTTTATACTCAGAAGGGATCCATCCTAGGCTTTATACTCCGAAAGGGATCCATCCTAGGCTTTATACTCAGAAGGGATCCATCCTAGGCTTTATACTCCGAAAGGGATCCATCCTAGGCTTTATACTCAAAAAGGGATCCAACCTAGGCTTTATACTCAGAAAGGATCCATCCTAGGCTTTATACTCAAAAAGGGATCCATCCTAGGCTTTATACTCAGAAAGGGATCCATCCTAGGCTTTATACTCAGAAAGGGATCCAACCTAGGCTTTATACTCAAAAAGGGATCCATCCTAGGCTTTATACTCAGAAAGGATCCATCCTAGGCTTTATACTCAAAAAGGGATCCATCCTAGGCTTTATACTCAGAAAGGGATCCATCCTAGGCTTTATACTCCGAAAGGGATCCATCCTAGGCTTTATACTCAAAAAGGGATCCATCCTAGGCTTTATACTCAGAAAGGGATCCATCCTAGGCTTTATACTCAGAAAGGGATCCATCCTAGGCTTTACACTCAAAAGGGATCCATCCTAGGCTTTACACTCAAAAAGGATCCATCCTAGGCTTTATACTCAGAAAGGATCCATCCTAGGCTTTATACTCAAAAAGGGATCCATCCTAGGCTTTATACTCAGAAGGGATCCATCCTAGGCTTTATACTCAGAAAGGATCCATCCTAGGCTTTATACTCAGAAGGGATCCATCCTAGGCTTTATACTCAGAAAGGATCCATCCTAGGCTTTATACTCAAAAAGGGATCCATCCTAGGCTTTATACTCAGAAAGGATCCATCCTAGGCTTTATACTCAGAAAGGATCCATCCTAGGCTTTATACTCAGAAAGGGATCCATCCTAGGCTTTATACCCAGAAAGGATCCATCCTAGGCTTTATACTCAGAAAGGATCCATCCTAGGCTTTATACTCAGAAAGGATCCATCCTAGGCTTTATACTTCAGCGTGTCGTCTGAATTGAAAGAGCAGTTAATTGAACCTGGTTCTTCAGGAGTTCGTAGAGGTGAGACCTTGCTGACCTTGGTGGATCCGAGCCTGGCGGTAAACGTACAAAGACTCAATAGCTCCTGATTGGTCAATTAGTAGATCTGAATTAATAGTGAGAGAAAAGATGAATCCAGACCCGCCGACCCCAACAGTACTTCTTCCACCTCTACACAAAGCTAACTACAACCTTCATCGTGAAGTGAACTCACAGAGTCTCCAGCAGGTGGCGCCCGAATGGGTGTCTGGCCCACGGCGTCTCCGTGTCCGGGTCCGAGTCCGGACTCAGGTCCTGGCTGGTGGCCGCAGACGCCAGGGCCCAAACCTGCATAATCAATGGAAATCAAGGGTTTCTCAAGTTGCTCATAGACAAAACGAACACGTATTGAGCGTGCTCTCAGTAGTTCATGGAGAAATCTCTGTACGGTAAGGTGAATTGTTTTCTAGATGAATGGTTTGTCGTAGAAAGTTGTTAATATTTCATTTACTCAATGGTATACACACCTAAGGTTATTAAGTAAGTAAAACCACCAGAGTCAGGGACAGTTTTATCCCACAGACTGCTAAACACCTGAGCTCTGTTTAGCCCTGAGCCTGTTTTTCAGGTCTCAGGCTCGAAAATGACATTCCCAGAACAAATGACCATATCTTCTAAAAGGGTTAAATTAATAATCCTTTTTCTCAAAGTAATGATAAACCTGTGAGTTCGATGCAGAAGAGTCAGAATCAATATAGACTTTTTTTATTTTAAAGTAAATTCAGATTGAACATGGTAAAAAAAAGGTAAATTAAAGTGTCCGTCCAAAAAAAAACCATTACTTATAGTGAAAACCACCTTTGGATGATGGGATAGTAGACTGAGCTTTAGGAATCCAAACTATAACATATAATAAGTACCCTGTATCAAGATTGATGCAAAACAAGTGACCTTTGACCTTTTTAGAGAGATTTAGAAAAACCCACTTCTGGGGTCATTTGGGTGGATTTTCCATATCTCTGGCCCCTCGGTCGATTTTGATGATTGACATCTCTTTGTAACCGTTAGAGCCAATACAATCGAGGGGAAGTTCCTAAAATCCATCTAAACATTACCCATTGGTTAATGAGTGATGCGTAGCCAGAATGCCCAAAACCGGAAGCTGTCATACACTGGTAGCTATCATAGCAGCTAACATGAAAACTCCGTTATTGACATAAATGGAATGATGGATTATCAGTAATCATTTCAAAGTGACACAGACACATTGGATTAACCTTCAGCAGCGTTTTTATCGTTCTAATGCCCTTGAACACGACTTTTGATCGGAACAACAGCAAAGGTGAGGCAATGTCCCATGTTAGCTCCGTAAAGCTACGTCGTGTGATGTCTGGGTTTGTTTCCCATGCTGCTCAGTGATGATAGTTATATTTCTGGAATCTGTGGAATCCCAGCTTGCTAGCTAATATCTTGTTTGCACAGATCCGATAAGTAATAAGGGTATTTTAAAGTGAGTTCTGTGCTAAGTGCATTAGCATTTTTTCGCTCAGGGCTAATTCAGAGCCTTTGTTATTACCCTTACGTTTCGTTTAGCTAAAAATGGTTAATATCGTCAGTTACCGTCAAGGGGGCATGGGGCTTAACTGGTTAGACATTCATCTGTCATCTTGCCATCTACTTCCGCTAATTTCTCCCGTGTTCTCCAAAGTGAATGTAAACTTGAATAATGTACATCATTTGAATGCAATAATTAAGTTGATTGTTGTTTGTGGAAGCTCCAGAGAATGAGCATTAACTGAGTTTTAAACATCACTTTAAATGTAAGATTTGAAGTGATGTTTAAATCTTCCATTTCGGCCCCGCCCACTCGATCGGATCGGCCGATACTGATTCCGGCGATCGGCCCCGAAATTGGCGATCGGAGCATCCTCTATTAATTAATAATAGTTCAACATGTTTTGAATCAGTGCAGCTCTATTTTATATATTCTTTTGTGTGTATCTATTTTAGAAGGAACAATGCAGTTTAACACCCTTGAGTGGATCGTGTGAATGAACCAGAAATCTCGGTCACAAACAAAATTGTATCCGCTGGTTCTGATTTCTAAATAATCTGAAGCACCATCAAAAGTCTATGGATTTATCACTGCAGGAAAACCACATATATATAATGCCAATTACAATTCACCAAAACTCAAATCCTGTAACTCCAACAATGTTTACACTCTCAGTAATCTCAGACCAAAGACATTTCAATGATAAAAACTAACGTGAAGAAGTTGTCTCCATGTTTGAGCCGTCTTGTACCGGGCTGCTTGTTGTTCTTCACTTTGGGTTTTGAGTAAACATTAGAAATATGAAAATGTGAAATGGTCACCTTGGCCACGTCTCTGCGCCCGACAGTGAGCGACGCCGCGGCGTTCTTCTGACTCGTTTCCTGGATGTCGTTCATGTTCAGACTGAGGGGGGAACATCGGCAGATATTAAATACATAGAAATATTGCACACACATTAAAGGTCCCATGTCATGGCCATTTCCACTGATCATAATTCTATTGTTGAGGTTGACTAGAATAGAAAAATACTGTGCAATTTTCCAAACTCACATTGGTTACGCATACAGCATCTCTGTAAAGTATGTGTATTCACTCTCTGTCCTAAACGGCTGCTGCAGCTCTCCCCCCCATCCCTGTGAGCCCAGTGTGCTCCGATTGGTCAGCTCGGCCCCTCTGTTCTGATTAGTCAATCACCAGAGAGGCTTCGCCCATGTCTAACAGTGCTTTTTCGGCTGTGAGCAGAGCGTCTGTTTAAAAAAAATGTCGTCAGTACAGCCTTACTGTATATGTTTGAACCGGAGTCCAATCCCGAAAGTGAGACGGACCGTGAAGGACCAGAGCCACCGTCTCAAACTAGACTACAGCAGGCGGTTTCACCGTGGAAAGTTTGAATTTTGTATAGCTCTTACATTTCAGATATGTTAGAAATGCATAATTTATCTACATCTGACATCGGCAGAGGGTGCGGCCATAGCTCTTCTGGATTGGTCCATTTAGTTCCGGGTACGTGCTTACATAATCTCATACCGGAAGAATGAAATGGATGAAGACGTTTCACCAACGAGGCGTTTTGGGGAGGTCTTTCTGTGTTAGAGTTTTACTCGCTACAGGGTGTACTTTGAGGGTTTTGACTCTGCAGACCGTTTACATGCAGAAAACCTTCATAACACAAGGGGACGGGTACTAACCGGAAAAGCATGACATGGGACCTTTAAGGTAGGTCTGAAAGGATGTAAGCCAAAATGCCGTAGTATTTGTTTTATCTTAGAACTTTGAAAGTGTGTTTTTTTCCTCATAA